>CAJNYU010001720.1:86967-175426 GCA_905331475.1 Rotaria socialis | reverse complement strand
AAGTCTTACAAGAATCTGACAAAAAATCGTAGTCTCTGAGATCTTAGATCAAGTCTCACAATCAGATTCTTGAAAGATCGTACACATTGATAAGATCCTTCAAGAATCTGATTCTGCGACTTGATATAAGATCTCAGAGACTACGATTTTTGTACGATTTTTTGTCGGATCTTACACGATCGTATAAGATCAGATGCAGAATCTTATCAGATCTTAACATCTGATTGTTTGCCCTGGGTTGAAAGTATGGGTACCCGATCAAAATCAGACATTTTTTTACCCAGGACAAACAATCAGATACTAAGATCTGATAACAATCTGAATCTGATCTTGTATGATCTTACAAGATCATATGAAAATCATACAAAAAATCGTAGTCTCTGAGATCTTATATCAAGTCGGACAGTCAGATTCTTGAAAGATCTTATTAGTGTAGGATCTTTCAAGAATATGACTGTCTGACTTGATATAAGATCTCAGAGACTACGATTTTCTGTCAGATTCTTGTAAGATTTCGCCCATATTCAAAGATCTTGTATGTATTTCATAAGATCTTATGTCAGATTTTTCGACCTGGGTATTGTCGTATTTTTCAGTATATTTTCATTTTCTCCCAAGTTATAAGAGATATAACTGAGAGTTTTTCACCAAAGATACTATCGATCACGGGCTATCCTTTGTGACTTTTAAAAGTTCTATATCCAAGAATAAGTTTTGATTCGCACCATATTTAATTTTCAAAAACCATGCCAACGCACTTTGGGCATCTTAGTCGGATCAGTGAGATCATATCCATTGAAAGTACTCTCGTTTGAAAGAGCACATCAAAATGCATCGCATAATGTTCTCAGAAGTTTGGCAGATTAAATTTTGGCTTAGAAAAAGTCTTAACATTTTCATCAAAAACTTCCATCTGTAAAAAATTGACCTATCCAATATTTTTATTATTTCATCACTAACAAACAACTAGCGTTTTCGGGAAGCTAGCTTCATAGTTTAATAGTACTTAAAATTCTCTACAAATTCATATACGAATATATTGCGCTGCATCCTTCTGTTAAAAACAATTCTTGCACGGTGAAAATATTTTTCTCCTCAAATTGTTATCTATAGAATTTTTGTTTTCTTTTTTTCCCGATTTCTTATCCATAATTGAATAGAAAACAGAAATTATTCCAAAATCAAATGCATAGCGTAATAGAGCGTGAGATTCTCTATCATTGTACACACCAAAAACGGAATTGTGATATATGAGAAAGGTAGAAGTTGAAATTTGTAAAAATATCAAAAGCTGCAAGAAATAACTAAATATTTTTATCAATGATTAGTTTTTTGAAATTGAGAAAATGCTGCTGTTTCGAGAGACGTTCATCCTGTTCAACATGACCTAATCATATGAGCAATTTATTTGTACGGTTACTGTCACGACTCTTGTCGATTTCGATTTCATTGAAATCGGCTGCAGAAAAGAGTTCGATTCTTAACCTGTTGATTTTTGAAATCCTATTACTGAATACATTTTCATGCGATGCATTGTACAAAAACGATCACCGTCGGAAATTTATTTATGTTGCTGGATCGGATAAAATTGTGCAGCACGATTGTATGCTGATAGCTTTGTTTTTCTCTCCTTAACTATGTGGAAAGACTCATTGTGATCTATATGTGAGCAATGATCACTATCTCTCCGTCCTATACCAGATGCGTATGTACGGAAGCATCCAACAAAATTCATAGATAGTGAAAATAAACGATAATAAACTTGAATTTTGCTATGTCTTTCGAAGGAAAATGAAGACGCGGAAATCTTATATATTTTGAGAAAGACTTTTTCAATATCAATAAAACGTGTTAATCGATGAAGAATTAAACTGCATTCAGAAATGTCATATGATCCTTAGTTTTATCTGTGAATAACACCAACTTGTATGAAATACGGCACGATACTATTCTTTAAATCAACTAAATATATAACGTCCGGAAACAAATCGGCAAAGCCAGAAGAAATATAACGCGAAGGGTTCGGCTGATGATAAGATTTTTACCTAATTTGAGACATATGAGAACTACAAGAAGCTATTTCATCATATAGGCAATATTCACTGAAAGCATACATTAGGTGCTCGTCAACAAACATAATTATGTAGATTCAAAGAAACAGTTACCAACAGAATCTCTAGAATAAAACAGACTTCATCGTGAAAAGAAAATCAGATGCTAATCGAGAGGTTTTCCCATGAAGTAAATGATGCAAAGTTAGAATTATAAAACCTGCATGTTCAATTATCCTAGCTAAAATAGTTGGCGTATCAAAAAAATTTGAGAACAAATAGCCTATTAATCTTAAAGCAACGGTTTATTCAGCATCGATCAAACGTAAAACATATATTATCGCATGGCCGCTTCAACGGATAGATCAAAACACAACGTACGTTAACTGAGCACAATATTCGAGTAATTCCAGTCTCGATTTGCTTTCTAATATGTGTTGGGTCTACAAGGTTGTGTTCGATAGAGAATTTCTTCCGCTAGCGAGTCGGAATAAATTCGAGGAAGGGTAGGTCATTCGGCAGACAATAGGGTTTATTCGAGAACTACTCACTTTTTCCCATTGAATTCATAATACATAAAATCTATTTCTGTACAAATTCGCTTTGAGACCTGTATTGGATCTGAAACTCTCCTTATTCGATGTATAATTTCATTTTTACTGTATAGTATCATTTTAGATGAGGTAATCAGCCAAAAAATAATGAGCTGGGTGGATAGATGGGTGTAGGTGTATATATATATCTGAGTGTGACCGTGTGTGAGAATGTTTCATATTTGGAATGACAAAGCAATACCACCAAATTTTGAAATAAGTCGGAAAGTATTGCAGATAATCTATTGTAACCGCGTATCTCATCAAATTCACACCCATATATATCCACACCCAGGTGCTCACCCAGCTCATAATTTTTGTCCGATGATACCGTCTAAAATGATACCGTGCGGTTGAAAATAAAAGTCTACATTGAATAAAATAGGTTTCAGATCCAATACAGTTTTCACAGCGAATTTGGGCTGATAATAGTTTTTAATGCATTATGAGTTCAATGGGGAAAAGTGAGTATTCCTTGAATTTATTCCCATTTGCTATAGGTAGAAATTCTCTATTGAATCAAACCTGATATAGAACCAACATAGGTCAAAGAGCGAATTGGGACTGGAGATACTCGAATATCGTGCTATTTTTTACTGGCCTTCAACACAAAAAGAAACATTAAGCCTTTTTTTATATAAACAATAGCCATTTCAAGACAAATGTTTCTCAATACTGCGCGCGACGGTTATATAGGAGTTTTTTTACCACGCTTCTCGTGTATCTATTTCAGACTGTCATACTCCATCCATCGCTTATGTAATAACATATTGCGAAGAAACCGATATGTTTTGAGAGGAAACTGATATGTTTTACTTCAGAGAATGATTACGCGGTTAAAAATATTCAGCAGTTGGCATATTCTATCATATTGATCACGTTTTTCAGAAAACTCTGTATATGCCTGTTGCGCCCCTCTACCAAATCATTAGCCTTCCCTAAGTGAACTTTTGTTTTCTTGCTTTTGGTCTGTGGAGACCTTAAGATCTGTCCATAGCACATGATTTTCTTCCTCCACAACTTCAAGAAACTGATGCGCATGAGCAAGGAGGTTCGACTAGAGTCAATTGATATTTTTAATTTGATGCTATTCAATTTCTAGTGTGTACCCTGATAGAGAATTTCACGCTCTATTACGCTTTGTATTTGATTTTGAAATAATTTGTGTTTTCTATTCAAATATGGATGAGAAATTGAAAAAAAAGAATACAAAATCTCTATTTAGCAGAATTCGAGAAGAAAAGCATCTTTATTGTGCAAGAAGTTTTCTTAACAAAAAGATGTAACACCAGATGTTCGTATATGAATTTGTAGAGAATTTTAAGTGCTATCAAATTATGTTGTTAGTTTCCAGAAAACGCTAGTTACTACTAATGAAAGAATACAAATGTTGGACATGTCAATTGTTTTACAGGTGGGAATTTTGATGAAAAAGTTGAAACTTTTTCTAAGCTAAAATTTAATCTGCCAATCTTCTGAGAACATCATGCGATGCATTTTGATGTGCCCTTTCAAACGAGAGTACTTTCAATGGATATGATCTCACTGATCCGACTAAGTTGCCCAAAGTGCGTGGGCATGGTTTTTGAAAATTAAATATGGTGCGAATCAAAACTTATTCTTGGATATAGTACTTTTAAAAGTCACAAAAGATAGCCCGTAGTCGATAGTATCTTTGGTGAAAAACTCTCAGCGATAACTATTATAACTTGGGAGAAAATTAAAATATACTGAAAAGTACTGCACTAAAAATACTTCTAATTTTGATTGAGTACCTGTACTTTCAAGTGGTTTATCTCGAGATTGATAACATCTTTTTACTATTTAGATTGCATAAAGAAACTGTCTAAAAATTTTCCGCATAGATTTAATGAAAGTTTTGAAAATTATGTTTATGGCAAGGAATTAATAATAATTAGAATGAGTCAGATACTATGAAGAAATTCCAAGCAAATATACATCGTTAATAAAGGACATTTATACATGTATCTGGTAAAAATCATTGAACTATTTCAGAATTGGTTGAACACTTTAATAATAAATAGCTACATTTCAAAATCGATCATTGAGTGAAGTTTGAGACAATCAAAATCAAACTTACCATTCGAAACTTTCATTCAGATTGGCTTGAATCCAATGGAGCACTTAAAATTGTTCTCTCGATATGTTTCTTTTCTTGTGTAATCAAAATTTTGATCAACATCCTGGAGTCTAAATACATTTGTATAATCGAAAATCAGTGTCTAGTAGATTACAGTTTGTCTTGTATTCGAAATCCTATGGCTCACTAGTGTCTCAATATCGAAATAGAACAAACAAAAAGTCAATATATTTCAAATTTTCATTTGTTTCAACTCTAATAAGTTCTATCTTTGATGGTTTTGGTCATTAGTAATTAAAGGGAAATGACTCAGCTTACATACTCATTCTTTTGTTAAATTTCTTCGATGAATGATGCTTTGTTTTTGTCATCTGTTCTATAATATAATATGATTAATATGATGATTCGCTTAATAATATAGTGGAATGAACTATATATTTAAGTTTTACCGCGAAATAATTGCTGCCAGTAATCGTAATAGTGATCTTGATAAATCTTCAACTTCTGGTTGCGCATGTTTCTACTTACGGCGCATGTGATGTTATGCAAACAGAATATAGTATTGATTTAAAAAAAAAAATTTTTGTTTATACACGAAATGGCTTGAGAAAAAGAAGTTTTTGTTCGCAGTTCTCTTAGATGCAATAAAACCAATTTATTTCTTTGTCAATATTTACGTTATTTTTTACTCAGAATTTTACATCGTTAGTGGCTTATTTTCAATTTTATTCTATCGATAAAACTATACTATCGAATCTTCCTTGGTTTCAACTTCAGCTTCTGTACCTATTTCTCAAAAATCATAATAGTTTCTTACGATAATTAAAGAACATCTAAAACAGAGTTGCTAGTGTTTCTTGAAAAGTTGTATATGAGTCTCTTTTTCAGATACTCAAAGGATTAGGAGAGAACTTTCTTATTGCAAAGAAAAATTCTAGAAAGCTCATTCATGGACTTATGTATTTAAAACGAATCAGGTTCCATTCATCTTTATACTATGAAATGGAAACAAGGAGATCAAAATCTTTATTCTCTAACAAATTGAAGGTCTGCAACATCTAAACTGTAAATGCTGAGATTCTTGTTTAAATATCTCAAACCATTTCGTACTTCTTCCTTTAAACTTCCATGAGTATATCGTACATTCTCACAGTTATTTTATGATTCTTTTTCAGCATGTCAAAATTGAACTCAATAGTCTTCGAAAATGCAAAACAAATTCAATATATTGCTTTATTTCAGTTGCATGTCAATTATGGCATGGTCTTCAAAAAAAATTTAACTGAATCGTATCCTAAAGGTTAAGTTCAAATACTGATAGTGACCAATTAGCTTTTTTTTTAAAGTTCTTTAAAAGTTCTGCAACAAGTTACATTCATGTATGCATTCAAGTATTTGTAATTATTTTTTTTTGTATCGAAGATACATCAATAGGAAATATGTATTAGTTATGATTCATAAGTTAGCAAAGAAACTGAAATTCTTTCGTTACCTGATGTAAGTCTTAAAGTAGGCAATTTAAATCATCATAACGATGGATTTCATCTTGTTCATTTTCGCCAAATTAAATTATTTTATCATTAACTTTTTGTACTACATTTTGATGATGAACTGATCCAACTTAATTTTTCACATCCATCGCAAGTTTCAATTCCATCATATTCTAATCTTACGTTAGCCAAACATTGAAAACAAAATGAAACTATATGATATTCAAATTTTACTCTAGTACGAAATGCGGTGCAAAGCGTACGAGCTGAATTTTTCGAAAAAATCGAGAATCAGATACAACATGAATGATAGAGTTGACGATTAGTTAAAGTCGTTCTAGCAGTCAAACTTTCTATTGTTCTTCTTTTCGTCGTTTCTTTCGTGTCTACTAATTCTGAAACATAATTTCAAACTAGATGGTATTCAAGTTTCACTCGAATACGAATGCGATGCGAAGCTCGAATCGAATCTTCACGAAAAATCTTCAATTCAGAGAAATCTTGAATACTTTTTATGTCGACATGATGAAATTCATCACTGAGAAAACTCAATTCTTACTAAGCGATACATTCTTAAGGGTCGATTTCGATTGATCGATTAATTATTTCCATGATTCATTATCTTAGATCAGCTGTAAACGAATAGACTATAGTGGCTAACATATGTTCATGAGGTCACTTTAATTATCTCGCAACAGATTTCTTTCATTTTCGTCATTTTCGAACCACATTTGTCAGTGAACAGAATATTAGATTAAAGAATAGAAAAAAGATGTCAGAAGTTCGATCTCGATACTTTCATTTACCGTTTCAATGAGTTTTCTATGATTTTCGGCACTCGAGATCATCGGGTCACAAAATGATAAAAAAGATGCGTACGTCGAGAAAGCAAAAGCAAAAGAAAGCACGCGACTGACTACATAAATGCTATGCTTCGCATCGCATTAATAATTGTAAAGAAGCCTAGTTAAATTTATCACTACGAATATTCTATGCAAGTTTATCGACATCATCATAGTGAACGAGTTTGATGAAACCTTTAATTGCTTTCATGATTCATCATATTAGATCAGCTGTAAACGAATAGACTATTGGCTGCCATCTGTTGATGACGTCATTTTAATTATAAGTTGCTTGTCTATAATGTAACTAGACGTTCGAATGAGTTTTTAAACGAATGAGATTTGAATAGCGCTATTTTAATTTTAATACTTTAATCTTGCGTTGAAATGACTCGCTTCTAATTTATCGTTTTCGAGATTATCGTGTCGTAAAATGACGAAATATTCTGCGTACATCTAGTCAAAATGCCATTTGCTTTCTTTAGGATCTACCGAAATAAACTACGTTGACGATATGGATAATTATATTGTTGTTCAAATTACATATGCTTCTAGCCAACATAATCAATCAATAACAGGTTGATCATTCAAAAAAAAACTATTATTGACACGAATAACAAACACATCGATCTATTAATTTTCAGATCATTTTATGCTTGAAAATCGTGTGCCTGTTCGTAATACGAACATAGAATCTTTTGCAACACCTCCAACAGATGGAATAATGTCTCGTGCTTGTGACTGACAATATGACTACATGGGTAACAGGCACATATACGATCACAATGATTGCTTGGTGATAACAATGACAGAAAAACAAGCAACTTTTTATCAGAAAAGTTGACTAATAAAAATATCTGAACCATACCGTTTATCTTTAAACCGATAACTTTTAGAATAGAAACTCAACTAGTAATAATAATAATAATTATGTCATCGAAAAAAGTATCAAGCGATAAACAGATGACGACATGTAAACTTCTTGATAAATTTTTATATTGTGCTGAGAAAGAAAATAAAAATAAGAAGCGATTTTCGTGTAATAAATTTCTCATCGACTCATGCTCAATAAAATTTATCGTTTATGCTTAATAAAATAGGATAAAAAAAAACAGAAATTTCTCGTAATGTACTTTCTCTTTCGTACTAACGAGTTTCAGATAAAAAGAAAAAGAAAAAAGGAAAGATAAGATTTATTTGTTCCATTCAATCTATTGAAATGTGAAGAATTAGACGATGTTTAGTCTATTATATCTTTATTGGTCTGTAATTTACATCATTCTGCTGAAATAAATTTAATAGTATTTAATAAGGCATCATATATGCTTATCTGATGTAGATCAAGTGATTTGTCTTAATAAACAAATATAATAAAACTATTTCTTTTCATTTTCTTACACATAAATAGTCTTTGTTGTTTGAAGAGACTTGTAAATTTTATGATATAATTCTCTTGCTATCAACTCAGCTATATTCATATGTAACAGGAAAAGTAAATAGATCACCTGTGTTGGTAATAGTTGTTATCTTCATGAATTATCATTTTTTTTTCTTTCTTTTTCTTTCTTCATTTTAAGAGCATACCTACATTGCACGACGTTTCTTTTTTCTCTCCGAAAGAATCAAATATTTCTCATACATGAAACAAACATTCCGTTCGTTTTCATCCTGAAAACCAACAGTCACATACACATACACTTTTTCATTTTGTGTATATCTATAAGAAAAAAAAAGGCGAAGGCTAAACGGCGAGAAAGAAGAGGCTGACTGTCATCGCAATCATACACAGAGAGAGAGAGAGACAAATAGAGAGAGAGAGAGAGAGTAAGACGAGAGAGGCTGTTGTGCACTTAAGATAAGACTCTCTTTTGCTTTGTATGCGTGTGGTGAAGAATAAATATATCATGAGAAAGACAGAGAGAAGGGTGATAAACGAAAATGCGACGACGAACAACAGATGAAGTTTTGCGAAATAGTAAGTGTAAAAGATGAAAACGCTTGTTGTTAAATTGAATTTGTGGCCAGTTCTTGTGATAGTCCTCAAATCGAAATTGAATGAATTTTTGAGATTATCACGAAAGCTGGTCGCACAAGTGTTTGTTCAATGTTGTTTCATCCCTACAAAAAAAGAAAAAAGGCCAATATTTAATAATATAAGAAATAAATAAGAATCATTAAGTGACCAGACGCAAACAAAAAGAAACCGAAAACATTGTGTCTCATTTCATTCGTGATATTCGTGAGCGTTAGTGTTTTGTTTTTACCATGTTCTGTTTCTCTTATAGATTCTTTTTAAAGATTAGTTATAACTATTTTTATGTGTAGCAAACTCAAACCTTGGCGTGATTTTGCATGTGGAGTTCCGACCGTGTCTCTTCCACCGGTTGATGTTTCATCTTGATTTTCTTTGCTTTTGAAAATTGGCTCGCGGCGATTTTTTAATAATGTTTGAATTTTTTCGTGTGCTTCACATTCATTAAGATTAAAGTCATTTCTCTAGAAGAAGAAAACAATAGCAAAACAAAACAAACCATGTTTTTATATATAAATTTTCATTGAATCGATTTAATTCACTTGTAGTTCAAGTCGAAAAAGACCTTGACTAGGAACAGCAGATGCTGAGGATGATGATAGATTTCGTGTTGAAATATTTAATTTTATAAACATTTCTTGATATTGAATGGCTTTAAGAATATATTGTACACCTGTGTCAGTTATTTGATTCTCTGTTGAATTATGAAAAATAAAGAAGTTGTTTTTATTTTACGAAAAAAAACTAAAATAATCAAATTTTTTTTACTTGACAAATTTAAACTAAGTAAACATCTATTTCCTGGTAAAACCAGATCATCATGTAATAACTCAGCATTATGATCAAGTAATGGCATTCCATCATTAATAATAAACTAAAATAAAAACGAATGATTGCATTTGTGTCTGCTAATCGAGTTATGTGAACGTATGAATATCATTTTTGTATAGAATATATAACATCAGTGAACATATTTAAAAGACAAACCTTATCATCATTCTAATGAAAAATTCATATAAAAATTTTAAATGAAAATCAGCAAATGAAGTTAACAAATAACTTACATCAGTGTCGCTATGTGCTGCTGAACGATTTCCAACATCTCGACCAGAACTTTTTTGATTGCCAAGTGTTTTTCCAAGTTTGTCTGAACTTTGTTTACCAGCACCAGCTTTAGTAGGTTTGGTTTCAGCGATTGTAGCAGCTTTTTTAGCTGTTTTATCATCTTTTTTCGGTGCTTTAGGAGTTTCTTTTGTATCAGCCTATAAGAAAATCAATATAAAACGATGAACGAAATAATTCAATGAAACAAACTTTTCCTGTAGCAGCACCACCACCGGGAACTTTTCCTTTCGATGGTGCAGTTGTCGAAGTAACACCAGATCGTTTTCTTCCAGGAACTGTTGGGCTTGAAGTCGATGAAGCACGTCGATCATTGAGATGACGTCTAGCTGATGGAAGACTCACGGCACTTTCAGATATCGATGAATGAAGTAATAGTTTTCTACGATAAATTAATTCATCTTCTGTTAAAGGAAATTTACTTAAAACTTCAGCAAGTTTTTGTACACCTTGATCACTAATATCATTTGAACTTAAATTTAATACAAGTAAACTACGATTGAATTTTAAACTTCGTGCAATATGTTCAGCACCACTATCACCTAATGAATTATAAGCTAAATTAAGTGTTTGTAATTTTTTATTTTGGCGACGTTCATTTCCTAAACCTTGACCTATTAAAGAAGCACCACGTTCTGTTATTTGACAATGTCGAAGAGATAAACTAATAACTGGTGAGTTTTCATCGGTTAAAAGAACTTCGTAATGTTCGAACGGTATTGGATTAGCATCAAGAATAAGTGTACGAATACTAGGACATTTCGGTAGAATAGAAGCTAATTGTTTAAGTGTATCGTCTGTTAAACCTGTATGCCAAAAATGAAGAGTATGCAAACGTTCAAGCGTAGGAAACGATTGAGTAAATATATCTAGTGTTGCACGATCAATTTTCCATGCACGAATAAGAATTTCTGTAAGAGTATCTTGTTTTTCTGGATTGTCCATTTCAATTTGAATTTTTGGTTTAAAATATTCAAGATTATCACGAAGTGAGTATGTTTTTGGTAGAGAATCCTCTATAGGAAAAGATTTGTTTTATTAAATTTGTTGTTCTTTTCTTTAAAATCTACTAACCATGCGAAATTTCTCCAATATCAACTTCACTTTGTTGCAGTTGCTGCTGTTGAGCATTAGCTTCACGCTCTTTATTTGTTGCATTTTTAGCTATTTTAGGTGCTGTTTTATCTTTTGTATCAGCTATAGACGATACTACCACTGGAGTTCCTGGTGGATGCGGTCGTGGTACAACAGGCACAATATATGTTATTTGAGCTTGTCTACATAGTGCATCGAAGTCTTCCAAAAATTTGCCTTTGCAATGGTATGGTTCAACTAGTTAATTAAAAATGAAAATAAAAAAGAAAAGAATCAACTACGTTTTCTATTATATAAACAATAAAATAAATTCAAAAGATTTTTTTCCTCTTTTATGAATAATTAACCAATACCTGTGTCTGTCTTTTTTACAGTGCTAGTTGGAGCAGTACTTGTTGTAGATTTGATACGAGCTCCTTTGGTTGTCATTTCATAATGAGTTTTGTAAAGAAAAGTAGACAAATAGTAGAGGAAACTTGAATGAAAGAAACTTGTTAAAGAAAACTTTTCAATGAAAATGTGTTATTAAGTTTCAAGCAAAATGATGGAGAGAAAGCAGAAGGGAAGAAAAAAAGTGCAAACAAAAAAGTTTATATGGACGACGAGAACAGTGACAATCTTCATGTCGTTAACGACGTCAATAACAAGGTGAGTGAGAAATGATTTTGTTTGTGTTAAATGATTCCAATCTTTTTTTTATTTCAAGTAGGTCAATAGTAGAGAATGGAAGGAAAAGAAAATATGAATCAATCAAAGAAACGACTTTCATTTTTGCACTTCTATTTCAATATGAACATTTAGTTACCTTTTTCATCGCTCAAATCATCATTAACAATAGATGATGATGAACGTTTCGAATAACTTCTACGAAGATGTTGAGCCCTGAATAAAGATGAATAACACATTTTACAAATTAAAATCTAAATCTTTAGCGAAAAAATAAAAGAATATTCCTTAAATTAGACGTGTATTCATTATGAAAATGTCAGAAAAAAAGACAAGAAACATCCATATATTTATGACGAAGAATTCATTTAAATAATATTCAACCAGAATCTGTTGACATGGTTTCTTTTCTTTTACTTTCTAATTAAACTACTCTTGCATTTTCATGACTATATTCTTCTATTCAGAAGAAATCACCTTTGAAATCACATTTATTAGTCATTATTTGAGTAAGATAATAAATAGAAGTATTACATTACAAACTCTGACCCAAAATTTCCTGTTACAAACCATTTTTATAGTATTCATTATATTTGAAGAAAAGAAAAAGCTACTTTTATTTAGACTTGCTCAAAAATTTCAAAGTTATCTTTTAACTCGACTTACTTTGGTGGCATTTCTTTTACGTATGCTAAATATCGTTGTAAAACAAAAATTATAAAAAAAAGAGAAATCTAAGTTCTATTGATTTATTTTCTTTTTCTCTTTACTCCGGTTAAAATTCAAAGTTTAACATTGAGACAAATATGATCAATTTTTAATATGCAATAAACGTTCGTTCGCACACTTCAACAACTTCACTTTTCTCTTTTTCTCTCTATGTTACAAGTGCATCTACGTTTGACACATTAGTCTGTATTCCAATGATCACCATCGCGTTCGCCTATGTTTAATAATGAGTCAAAATTGAATGCTTGAAAAAATTCCAGTCGATGAAAATCAGGTTTTTCATTATCAATTGTTGCTGGATACAATGCTTCATATGTACGTTTCTCATCTTGACCATGAATAGCATAAGCATTAAATCTATTAATATGAGCAGGAAATAAAGAACGAGGAATATGGGCTCGACCAATCCATCGATCAGATGTAGGACGTTCAACATTATAGTAAGGTAAAGGTACCATTTGTTTTAATTCTTTTCGGCGATCTAGTAATAGAAGGACCAAATAATGACCGTGTGGAGAAAACTCAAGTTCCAGATAATGATTGGTTGAGGATGCTAAGAAAAATAGTTCGACTACTTCATAATTCCATAATTCAGGATATGAACCAGGTGGTGACGATGGTGATGAAACAGGAGCAGGATCATTAAAAAATGGTGCATCAATTTCAATAATAAGATGATCTTTATCATTAGTAGAAGACAGGCTAATTTGAACTGATCGATGATTAGTAATAGGAACTGAATTCCATAAGTTTGTAATTGAAAATTTCATTGCCATTGTATCCGTTTGATGTCTAGTTAGTAGATAAAGAGTCAAGACAACAATACCAGCACAGATAAGAATACCAGTTAAATGTCGTCTTATCATTAACAATAAATAAATATACTGCACTATTTATTTACCAGATATTTTATTTATTTCTATAATTCAACAGAGAAAGATATTGAGTGTAGATTATATGAATCTAATGTCTGTACAAGTTAATGTAAAATCTGTGGAAAAATCAAAAAAATTCTAGAACAACAAACAACACTCATATTCATCAATAATTAAGTACTGCTAGTACATAACCATGCAAAAGATTTTATTTTAAGTAACATTCCTATTGCGAACCCTAACAGTGATGGTTGAATTTTTTTGTACAATTTACTTATGAAATTCATGTTAGAAATCGGATTCACCAACATAACATACGTATAAATCACTATAAAATAAAAACTAAAGAATTTTATTTTGTAATGAATTAACCAAGCAGAGAAGAAATTATTTGATGATTTTATGAACAGAGAAAATTTCAGATGAGACAATTTTGATATTAACATACGATCGTCTACCATTGATAATATCCATATTATTTTTGTGTTATTTTATGATTTCAGAATCATACCTTTAAAAATATGATTATTCTATTCAAATCAAAAACAAAAACAAAAACAAAAACATATTTATTTTAATTATTATGATTTATCAAAAAACTTCTAGTTTTTCCCGTGTAAATCTATTATTCTCTTCGACTAGGATACTTTTAAGTACAAATCTTTGAAGTATTAAATGATTGCAAGAAACAAACTGACTTTAAAAAGTTGCTAACTTTGCGTTCGTCAAGTCATTTGTCGTAGTTAGTCAAAGATATGTTTTGAATTTGTATCTTTGTTAAAGATTCTCATTTTTTCCTATATGAAACGAAACATAGTATTGATAGATTTCGAATTATTGTCAAACAGAGACTATTGGTATTGGCATTGGCATCAATATGTTTTGCTTTTCAACGATTACTAGCTAATCCATTGAACAACGCTGATATAATGTATTGAATTTTTTTTTTTTATAAGTTTCGTCTTCCTTTTCTGAAACTTTTAATGCAGTTTATCTCAATCTAAAACACAACAAAAATTGTATTTATCATCATTTTATTTTAGTTCTATTTGAAATTCTGACGATTATATTCACACGATAAACTATGGACTTCTGCATTTGTCCAATCAATGGACGAGTTGCAGTTCGTATTTTGATTTGATCATAAATTTGATAAGCAAAACTTTCGATGGTACTAGATGGCTTGCACTATTTGTGATAAACTTCCGCATCCACGTATATTAAAGTATTCACTTATTTTTTGTGAAAAGAAAAGAAAAGAATTACATCTATCGTACTGCTACTCACAAGACAATCGTCCAAATGCTATTAGAAAGCATTCTTTTTATTAATTACATTAAAAGACTACACTCAAGACAGAAGCAACCCACTTTTACGAAGAAAAGCGTTTCATGCCATTATGGCTGAAAGCTCTATTGGAAGAATGTTTTCAGACAATGATGAACATTAACTTTTACCTATAGCAACTGAATTTACAGACACAAGCAAGCTATGTAACTGAATGGAATTTTGAAACTAATTTCGGACTTATAGATTGTTAAAGTATACATGAAAATATTTATAATGATTTAAAATCTTCATGAAAAACAGTTACGATTCATAGCTTAATCAATGTCACACTCTAGATTGTCCTGTTTCTCTCAAAGTGATCTTCAACCAACGTCATTTTATTGTTTGATTCAAAATCAACTTGAAATAATGAACCAATCATCATCTCGATTAACACTGAGACGTCTGCGACGTTGATGACTCAAATGTTAGCGTGAGTCTAACTCCAATTATTATGCTGTAGGGAACTATTTAGTGAAGAATCTCTCTCTCTCTCTCTCTCTCTCATGTCATTGTATACACAAAGCCATAAGATCAGTTTAATATAATTAGCAGACTAACAATGTGCCACCACTTGCTATACTTTACATAGATCACATCAGAACTGTTGTAGATAATTATGATTTGATGTTTTTCTCGGTGTTTAACTGCTTACTTCTACCTACACTGTAGCTCGCAGCGAGGACTTCAAATCCAGCCACAATATAACCTATTTTTATTTAGAAATCGTTAATTAGTTGAGCAGAGTTCAGTCATGAATTATGCGATGAAGTATAAAAATGAAATTTATGTTTCTTATTCATATTATGGTCTATCTGTTGGCATCATGAGAGGTAAATTAGTTGTTGATCCTTCTGGTATATCGATCACTTCGACTAGAAGTTCAAATTCTTCTACTTGTGTCCATTTTGCTGTTCGAACAGCGACACTAACAGTATGTATACCAACAGGTCAATAGACAATCTCTATTTTTGAGCAATGCATTTGGGGATATCCATATGGGTCTACTGCTGAAATGCTTCCACGTCAATCCATCCCAGATTGTCCTTCACCAACTAACGAGCCAAGACTAAACCTTTGGTCAATATTTGGAAGGAATTTTTTCGACATGAATAAATATTCGCCGATCATCACACGCTAAATGTTTAAATTTCTTCCTTCGGCAGTTTTTAATTAACCTTGATATTAAATCTTATAAAGACGATGGTGATCATGAAAGAAACTAAGTGACAACCCAGGATTTTTCACAAAAGTTGTTGAGACTGTATTCAGCACAAACTTCGGCGCCGATTGGTAAGCAAAATAGAATTGTGTGCAGCATTTAAATTATAATATCGACCACTGAGGCGGTCAAGATAAATAATGTCTGAAAGTTCGTGGTCCGTTACATTTTTCATAGTATTAGTCAAAAAATGTTGATGAATGAAAATGACAAGCAGAAGAAATTTCGATCTACTGAAGGACATCATTGAAATCATAGTCCGAAGCACTGCATTTAAATGAGACAAACAAACACACAAGTTTATATAAAAGCTGAATCATCTGAAGTCTGATTCTTGCAACAAAATATTTCTAAGCATTCCTGAGAAAATGTAAAATACCTCTTAATCTTACTGTGGCTAACTAATACGCATGAAATCAATAATATGCAACTTATTTTTAGATTTACTGCATCATTTTTCGGCGACTTCTTATGCACTTGTCTGTTTTATATTCCAAGGATGGATAAACTCGGTAGAAGGAAGCACACTTTAAGAAAATATGCAAATATGACCCTCAATTTCACCTATACCTTCATCGAGATTACCCTATGATAAATACTAAGTAGTATCCTGTTTAGGATTGAATTTTTATTCAGGATTTCTTGCAAAATCGAATTATTTTTTTCTGTTTCATATATAGTTTCTACGCAGTATTTTCATGCAAAAAGCCAATAATATTTTTTTAATTCAGCTGATTGTAGAAAGTACCATTCCCAACAATAGTAGGTCTTGATAAAAACTTCAAAACTCATATTTTTGTTATAATTAAGCTCACTAATTAGATGGTAGATAACTGCTTGAAGATTGCCAGCAGCACAATGGCATGCGTTTACTACATCTAAAATGAATCTATAGCTAATTTCTCAAAAATTTATATCTAAAATGTAAAAATATGTTCTTCATTCATATTTTGATATAATAATTGCATATTGTTTGAATCTCCAACGGTCATTCATTGTTTTGTTTTCTTATTACTAGCAAATTACGTCAGAGAGACGAGAAAGTTCTAAAAAATTATCGACCCGAAATTAACTTCTATGATGCTGAATTGAAAAGTACAGATGGCATTGGTTTCTTGTTCTCCAATTCTGCGAGTATCTTTCATTGGCAATCAAACTATGAGAAACGAAGGCGATATACGTGCAGTACTTGATTATTTTTTCTTCATTTCACATCATCGACGATCACTGAAAAGAAACGAACAAATACAAGCCTCAAGTGACCATGTTTTTACGTGCACCTTGCAAAATCAATTTAACATTAGATATATTTGATAAGATGGAACGTACTGATGGTTATCATAATATTGATTCATTCGTGGTACAATTTGGTGAACCAGCAGATGAATTACGCGTCCATATCAAACCTGCTTCAGATAAGAATTCTATTAAAGTGACTTGTAATGATTCACGTCTACCTGTTGATACTCGAAATTTAGTATATCGAGCAGCTGATGCATATCTGATGCATATTGATAGTCCCTTTAATATAGAAATTGATCTTTACAAGCGTATACCAACTGAGGCAGGATTAGGTGGTGGTAGTAGTGATGCAGCTGCCGTTTTACGAGCCTTAAATAATTATTTTAATCAAAAAGTTGAACCATTAGAATTAACAGCTATGGCTGCACGTATCGGTTCCGATGTACCGTTGTTTTTGGCAGAAAAACCAGTGCGTGTACGCGGTCGTGGTGAAATTATTGAATCACTAGATTTTGAGCTACCTGTGCTTTGGGGTATCCTTGTACACCCTGGAATAGGTGTATCAACGCCACATGCATATGCTGTTCTCGATGCAGTGCCAAATCGACAACCTGGAACTAGTACTGAAAGACTTCTGGCTCGATTATGTGACAAGAAAGAAATACCAATTAGCATCAGTGAACTTTTAGCAACAGGTTTATCTAATGATTTTGAACCTGTTGTACTCACTGCTTATCCTGATATTGCCAAAGCACATGAAATTATTGTTTCTGCAGGCGCTCTACGTACTCTTTTGTGTGGAAGTGGTTCGGCTATATTTGGTCTCGCTCGAGACCTTCAACATGCTAATGAACTAGTTGACATATTAACTATTCATTTCTCTTCTATAATGATCGTTTCAAGTTCATGTCCTGATGCATTTAACATTAATCAAATTTAAGAGGATAAATATATTATTTTGTTCTAGATTGATCTTTTTAGAAAAACTTACATATTACCTATTGCAAGTGTCTACTACTTTTGAAACCCTTCCATCATACTCTTACCAGTATTTAAAAAAATAAAAGGTATGCAAATAAACATACGAGTATATTATTTGCTTAATATAAACAATATTGACAGAATAACAAGCGACATATCGTTATGCGATATGAAAAACTATTCTTGATAATATTATTTTGCTAACGTGTATGATAAAATATTATCCAATTATTTTACTTCATTAATAGCACGTTTGCATTTTTTAAGAGTAGCTGTCTAATTCGAGTTCAAATATAAATGGAGAAAAGAAAAAGTTAAACTAAAACTAAATCTATTCCTAGATTTAGTTTTAGTTTAATTTTCCGATATATGCGACATATGAGTACATATATACCCTTCACCCACACCCACATTTGAAGTATCCCGGATACATCTGCACCCATTTCTGGTACCCATTCACTCACACCCACGTGTGAGCACTTCTCCATGATATCCATCATCCATACCCATTCACCCACACCCCACATCCACACTTGCTTTCTTTGAATACTTTATTAATTTATATTGCATTTTCGTAAAGCTTCATTTGATTACTCAAAATTGTCCCTAAACTGATAATACCATATTAAAACAGAACAGTTCTTTGAAGAAAAAAAATGCGCATCATAGAATAATTACGTTCCCAGTAAAAATCTACCTAGTTTTTATTGGTAATGATAGAGAAAAATAATAATACATTGTATTGTTTTAGTTCTAATATGACTTCGAAACAAACACGAATAGGCATGGGTTTTGATGCTCATCGTTATCTTCCTACACAAAATGGTTCTACGAACAAAGTTATGCTGTGTGGAGTTGAAGTTCCCTCGATGTATGATATAGAAGCTAATTCCGATGGAGACGTAGGGCTTCATGCCCTTGTAGATGCCTTACTTGGTTCAGTGGCTGCTGGTGACATTGGTATGCATTTCGCTCCTGACGATATCCAATGGAAAGGAGCCAGATCAAGCATGTTTCTTAAACATGCTTTGGCGATCGTGCATGAGAAGGGCGGTGAATTGATTAATATTGATATTACGATTATTGCTGAAAAGCCTTATATTTCTCCTTATCGACAGCGTATGCGTGAAAAACTCAGCGAGCTACTAGCTATTGACATCGAACGCGTTAGTGTAAAAGCATCAACAACAGAGAAAATGGGTTTTATTGGACGGGAGGAAGGTATTGCTGCTCAGGCTTGTGTCAGTGTTCTTGTTTGATTACATATCGTATAATAAAGTAGGACAACATTTAACCAAACAATAAGATGCATATTTTCTAACGAGATCAAACATAGTTAAATAATGTAATTCGTACTGAAAATAAGTCAGAGCGTGTATGAAAAAAAGTGTCATCTTATTTAAGCTAAATATAATTATTTGTTGTTCAAAAAAGGATATTTTTTCTATCAGCAAATGCTTTCTTTGATAGTTTGTGCTGAAGCATGGATCAGTCTTTTCTAAAAAGAACTCTTGAACAACCTACAATACTGCTATATGCATATTATCTGCCAGATAATCTCTTTGTTTTTTTCTTCATATATAATTTCATTTTAATCTTTCAATTACATGACATAACTATATAAACGAAATATACGTAAGAAAATTGAGAGGATATCATCTTTTAGACATGTACTCTTAATGTTGTTTACTAGTAAGTCGTTTTTACGTTTCCACCAAGTGAATCTCACTTTTGGAAAATTCAAGTTTATGTCGTTGTCAAAGCTAGTCATTCTTAAATCGCATAATAAATTTCATTGTTATATTTGAAATAAGAAAAGCGATTACATAGCCACATTTGTTTTGGATAGTAGACTTCCAACTAGCTCACTTGATAGAATGAGTTCGTTATGATTAGATGGTAGTTTGAGTTCTTGAATATTAAGCGCTTTTCTAGCGCATTCCAGTGCTGCATCGTAATCTTTGCACTCTTCAAAAAGTAAGCCCATCTGAAAGTATGTACGGGCAATATATGGATGATTAGGAGCAAGTAGAGCTTGCCGCATTCTCAGAGCGTCTTTAAAAGCAGTGAGTGCCTCATCGCTATTACCCATTGCACGATGCACCAAACCTAAATTGTGATAAGCCTGAGCATGACCAGGATGATCAGCTGGCATTTTCTGTTTATAAATGGCTAACGTTGCATTGAGTAATTTCAATGCTCGTTCATATTGTGTTTCAAGGTAATAAGCATAACTAAGTCGATTAAAATGGAACATTGTTTCAGTATTATAGGGTCGTGACACAAGATTATAACAAACACTAGCTTCCTCCAATATGCGTACTGCTCGCTTTGAATCGTTTAATTCCAAATAAACAGTACCAAGACCGGCTAATGTCATGCCGTATTCATAACTATTGTGAGGTAAAGCACGACGTTGTAGTAACTTAGCGCATCGAAAATAATGAATAGCTTGATTATGTTTACCAAGAAAACGATACATACGAGCAAGTTGGTAGTGTAGATTCGGTCGATCTTCATGTTCAATAGGTAGAACTCGTATTAGACGCTGAAAATATTTTATTGCTAGTGAATATTCACTCAAATGAGCTAGCATCCGGCCAAATAAAATTGCAGCATTTGTTTCAGAGAGGCGCTCACGCATATACGAATCATATTCACGATTTAATTGTGCGACTTGATTTGACGCTGTCATTTGAATATTCCATATAAAATTTTCGCCATCATAAAATATATTGGTAACGACAAATGTCGTGCCTAGATCAAATAGGAATTCGTTTTCGTCTGGTATGTGACTTACATTGCTTATATCGGCAACGACAATATCGGGTGATAGATTAATGTCAATGCCGATTTTAAATAGCGAGAATTGTTCAGGATCATTGCGGTTCCTACTGATCTGCATATTAACTCCTGGATCAGAACATATAAACGACAAAGCAACTTCAAGACAACGGGATGAAGAAAGAAAGCCATTGGTAGAGACCAATGAACCTATACGTAGCTGCTCAACTTCGTCTCGACGAAGTATTGTACCACGATATACAGAAATAGGAGTTGCATGTGTGTATCGTGCTTCTGCGAGGCTAGCGCATAGATCGAAGATGAAATATCTAAATAAGTATAGGGCATGAACATTTTCCGAGCGCAAATTTTTGTTGACTAGTGTTGAAAGAAAGCATGGCTCAGTGTACCAACGTATAGCATTGGATGCTTGATATGTTTTTTCGAATTCATCAATCTTCTTGTTTTGAGAAGGATTACCCTTGTAAAATTTTCGGCATTCTTTTAACATTTGTCGTTTAGCTTCTTGTGAATTATGAGGCATAGCCACGAGAAGCACTAAAAATATGATTATTGCCACAGTATCAAATATCAACAATATTGGAAACGTGAAGAGAGAGAGAGAGAGAGAGGTCGAAGATGCCAAACAACACATAAATCTACTATTCAATTCAAGCAGACATATGTATCTCTGCTCTCTTACGTCTCCCAATAGTGCAATTCAAGCGATCTGACATCACCTATTTTTGCATCTTTTAGGCTGCTTTGGTTCTATTTTCTTTATTTTTATGCTAGCATTTACCAACGAGATTCATCATCTATGTTCGAACATCTTTAAACTTTTGGAAGCGAATTGGTTTTGCACTTTCCTCTTAGAAGTCACGAGTCACATATTCAATCTTTAAAACGAAGTCTCCTGAAATTATGTCATATCAAAAATAACAAATAGTGATAAATACACGTAGACAGGTCTCAACAGTATCGGTCAGAGAGAAAGACAAATACATAGTAGCATGATGGCAACAGGTGAACAGATATAAACTAGAAAAAAAGCTTCCATCTGGAGAAGCTAGATAATGCTAAGTTTGAAGATGCTGCATCTCCTTTAGAGCAGTGTTGAACGACGCGAGAGAGATCACGACAATGTTTTTGTATAGAATAGTGTTTTCAAATGTTTCTTGAGATTTTAAGCATTTCCTTGCAATATTCCAACTTACCCGTCTGTCTCAATAGATGACAAATCTAATTAATCTATACATGAATAACAAACTAAAACTATGACAATAAATACTGACCTCTAAATGTATGAGTCCAAACAAACGAGCCTAATTCTCGTCGTAAGTCTCGGAGAGCCGTTTCTGGTGAACTACAGACGCTGAATAGGCCAACATCTTTTAGATTACTTTTCGCTGCAATAATATGTTGATGCAAATCTGTGGAAAGTGGTTTCCATTCATAGAAGCTTTTAATTAACTTGACTCTAGTTTCACTCGAGCATCCACTACCATTGTTTTTATTCATTTTATGTTGATCACTATTTTCATTGCCAGAAGGTAAGAGAATAAAAATTGCTTGAAGTTGTTCATACTGATCTAGTTGTGAGACCATTTTTTGCACATTGCTCTTGTCAAAAGCCAGAAATAGAAGAATAATATGTTCTCGTGAAGATGCTTTTTTGAAATATTTTATACATGGTGATAAGTCCGTATAACGGGAAACAAGACATTCATCCAAAAAACTGAGATATAGATCCTTGTCTTCTGGATTTAAAAGTGTGGAAGTATTTTCAATCATAATAAGCGACACATCATGTCCTATGACTAGTGTTCGCCGTGATTTAGGATTTACAATTCTTTTTGAATGATTAATACAATCCATGAATTGTGGGCGCTTTGAACTTGGTGAAGTTTCGTCAAATGACTATTTTTTTAATAGGCACGGTACTTGCTGCTAAATTCGGAGAACACTATATATATTGCATTTCGAGTTCGAAAAAAAAACAAGCTGTGCTTATACGGATTTAGGCAGCTGACTTTTATCAAGCATCATTAGAAATCGGTGAAAATTTTCTATTTGCTCTTCTATTAGTTGCAAAATAATGCATATGCAACTGCCTACTAGTAACACTGTTAGGCTTCCGTAGTCAATAATATGCAAGATCGAAAGTATGTGTTTAAGAATTCTATAAACAGAGCTGAATTCGAATATTTTTGTGTTTCTGTGAAGCTTTGCAATTGATCCATAATCAAAAACGATATTAGGGTGCAGTCAGATAGAGGGCTCGATATTGGTTTTAGTCTGATCAAACTTAGTTTAATGTGTGGGTACGATGTGTGTATAGCTCTGTAGTAGAAGTTTATGTTGAGGATCTAAATGTTGAACGCTGGTGACTATTATGAAATCTGGTTTAGTGTAGGGCCTCCATCTATTACATTCTATTGCACTTAGTGTCAACCGATTTTTTTCAAGTGATTGAAGGTTTTATGCAAACTTTTATTATTCTAAGCCTTACAACTGTGTTTTCTCTCGAATTTTGTTGTTTATAGATTGTATGTCTTCATATACTTCCTTGTAAACTTCTTCTCAAGATAGATCGTCTAGTACTGCCCATGTAAAAAACTTGATTTCAAGAACCGATTACAAATCAATTATAATCATACGACTTTAATCAATAATTTTAGCTGTAATAATCATAGTAAAATCAGTATTTAATAGATTATTCCCATTTTTATGATTGTAACAGATTAAGAATATTTAAAAAAAATTGATTATAATCATAAAAATGGAAATAATCTATTAAATACTGATTTTGCTATGATTGTTACAGCTAAAATTATTGATTAAAATCGTATGATTATAATCGATTTCTAATCGATGTTGACCTCTCTAAAGATAATTTTTGTCCGATATTTTTTTTACATGGGTGATAAATCGCTCTTTGCAATGACTCTGATAATTATGCAAAAATGAATGCAATACTTTTTTCATCTGCAGCTAATTGAAACGTTTACTCCTACAATTTGCTCAGTTTCTTCTGTACGCAGGTCAATGATTCTGGAGGACGGATACTGTAGGAATCGACAGGAAAGATGCAGAAAAATCACAGTATCTGACCTGAAAGCCCGGGAAAGCGCTGGAAAGTGGAAGCAGTATTCCGGTCGGGAGTTGTCGACTTTTTCTGGTGTATTCCAGTCAACTTCCAGCTGGAAATCACAGGAAACTGGCCGAAATCCGCAGGAAAATAATCCGTCTATTTCCGACAGGAATACTGTTTTCGCTTTCCAGCGCTTTCCCTTGTTTTCCGACCGTTTCCCGCCGTACCTCCATGACCTTGGTAATCATGCTATCAAGAGAAAGTTTCTATCATGTGTTGGTGTTTAGAATAGTGTATATTCAAAATATTGAATTTACAACTGTTTTTTATATGAATATAAATGCTCAACTTCTTCTCGACCAAAATATAAGGATGAGAGAAAATTATCAATGGTTTCGGAATGATGCTTTTCTTTGATTAAAGATGACTTATCTGTTAATTTAACATAGTATATATATATGATACTTGTAAAATCAATAGAGAAGTGTTGATATTCTAAAAGATACTTTTTTCGAGCTTTATAAATGTAAATGATCATCAAAAATCGCCTCTAGATTGAGTTAAAACCTTTACTAATTTTATTCCACATTTTCAACGAATTTAGTCGAAGTTTCATTCTGTCTGTAACATGCATATATCTATATAATTGTTTGGAATTTTACTATTTGGTGATACAAGGAAGCGGTAGAGTTAGATCAATCCTAACTTTCTATCGGCTATTGTATTAATTGTAGTTCGAAAGTTGATTAGTATCAAGCTTATGAGCGCAACCTGTTTGAGGCTAAAATATGGAACCCACATATATGCTTTAAACTCACTAACCTGGTGCAAACTAGATTACGCGAAAATCTACCTTGTTTCTAAGATCAGTAATTAGGATGTTACCTCTTCATTTATGTGTATACTAATTGCTAGTGTCTGCAATGGGAACGGTTTACTTATTTTCTATTGCGATGAAAAGAGAGAGATAGGACTCTAATTAGTGATCTCTAATTATTGATGGTAACTTTTAATTATTAATGTGTACAATGGGAAATCTCTAAAAATCTTATATAAAAATTTGCCGTCACCATTCTTTTCGAAAATATAATATGAGCTCAACAAAATTTAAAACTTATCTCTGTCGAAATCAATTGAAAAAAAGCTATTCTAGATGTGTGTACATACTCATGTAGCCGATAATGGATGAATAATGAAAAAATGACCCATTATTTTTCATTATTTCAAAAAAAAAAAAATTAATGCATCATAATTAATTATTTTTTGACTTTTCAATGCACTACAATGCATTATTCCAAATAATGGACAATTTTGAGATAATGAATTTTCATTCAATGCATTTCAAGGTATTATTTAGAGTAATGTTTTTAAATTAGAAAATTCACTATTTTCGTACAAGAAATATTGAAAAAGTGATTCGACAGGTAGATGTTTGATTTGCCACAGCTTTCTGTGTACCAAGCGCTTTTCAATAAGAGTCGCGCAAGTTAAAGATCTAATAAAAAAATGTAACCTGAGTTACATAGCTACCCTAGTCCACTCCCCCTATAAGAATCCCCAGGGAGTCCCGTGACAAATCCCTGGGGACTCACTACAGGGAGTCCCTAGGGATTTCGTTCTTTTGCGGGGACTCTCCGGGGAGTTATCTGGTCAAAATCGATGAAATATCTATTTACTAATAAAATCTTCTTAATTTTTTAAAAATTAAAAAAATTAAAAAGTTTTTTTTTATTTTAAAAAATTTTATCAATTCCCCCCAGAGTAATCCCCGGGAGTCCGCCAAATAAAAAGTCCCCGGGGATTCACGACAGGGACTCCCCGGGGAGTCGTTGGGGGGATAGTCGATTAGTGTAAGAGTATTTGCCGAATCTATTTCCCCTGATAATGGAAACCTACACTATTGAACACTTGACTCAAAATCTGATGATTTATATCAGATTATCCTTTCAGTTTCCAAAATATTTTTCCAGGCAAGTCGAAGAGTTTCCGAGTTTACTCAATCGCTAAAATGTGTACTAACAACCCGAAATCCGACCTAGAGTTTCTATTTGATGCAACGAAAGACTACTAGAGTTTTAAATGCTTTTAGAATATTTTTTAGAATGAAAGAGATCACCATCCTTAAACATCTCAAAAGAAGTTTTCACTTTTCGTCATTGCTCAATTTAGGATGTATCTAGTGAACTAAAACTGCTCACAGTATCAGCTATAACAGATTAGATCATGAATCATTTTGTTTTCCAAATCTGGAGCCATTTTAATACTGTTGAAGTAGTCTTATGTCATATATACGCTCTTAAACTGTTTTCGCTTTCAACTACAATTCGACATGATCCAAGTGGTAAGGTCGAATTTAATAATAATAATAAACTTATTTATTGATTATTTTTCTTTTGTTTTAGATTCTTATCGATATGATCAAGATGATACGTTATGGAATATATATAAGAGGGTTGATGAAAATTAAGGGTTAAGTTAAGTTAGAGAGATAGGTTAAGGTTAAGGGATAGATGTAGATAAGTTAATAGATTAAGGTTACGAGGTTAAGTTAAGAGGATAGATGTGCAGAACCACAGAGAAACAATTATGGTAAGTGGGGTATCGATGTAGTAGATCTTATGTAGAAAGTTCCGAATAAGACGTTTCAATGCGTTATAATCCATTAAATAGGTTGCATTATCATGTAATTGCATACATTGCATTTCTATAGTAAAAGAATGCATTGCAATGACCATCATCTCCTAAAATCGGCTACATTGGTAGTATAGTCTTTTTGTTTTAGAAAACTAATACTTCCAATTCATTTTTTTTTACAAAGAAAAGAATAAAAGCTTTTCATTTCTGTTTTCATGAACCCTAACAATTTTCCTATCAGGAGTCATAATTGAACTAATGTTCTTTTCGTTTAATGAGTAATTTGGTACTTAGATTATCTTTAAATAGTTACGTGCTTACCAGCATTCAAGTATTCAAAACAATCAATATTTCATTATAATTATTTGAACTTATCAAATTTTAAAAATTTTGTTGTAAAATCAATATTGACAAGGACTATAAGTCGTAATGAGCCGTATTTATTTCAAGTAAATACAATGATTGAAATATTTTTCAGATTATTTATTGAGCATTAATAAACAAAGCAAATGACTGACATATAGACAAAATACTAAAAAATAAAAACGAAATCTCCTATTAATATATTTCATTTCAAAATCAAATCGATCGCGATTGTTGTTGTTGATATAAAAACCGATGTATATCTTGAAATGTTGGTCTTTCATGTTGATTCCTTCTTAAACAGGCAAACATAAGATCTAAAATTTCTTTCAATTGCATTCTATCAATAAATGAGATATCTAAATCTGGTATTAAAGGTGGTGATAAAATGATTTCTTGATCGGATAAATGTGCAAATGGAAGTATACGGCATGTTGTCATTATTTCATATAATGTTATACCAAAACTGTAAACATCAGATTTTACTGAATAACTATTTCCACCAGTCTATTATAAAATAACATAGATGTTGTCAAAAACAAAAAGAAAATATAAATAAAAACTAACCAATAACATCTCTGGTGACATCCATCGAACAGGTAAATGTGCTTCAGTTGAATAATAATTTGAATAGATAGGTGAGGCCATAGCAATATCAGTTAATTTAATAATATAATCATTAAATACTAGACAATTTCTCGTTGATACATCACGATGTATTAATTGTCGAGATTCAAGATAACTTAATGCACCAGATATTTGACATGTAACAAATAACATTGCTTGAAAACTAGAAAAATGTACAATAAAATAATAATTAAACTTTAAAAACAGAATTAAATACATACTCAAGTCGAGCATTGATGTCATTTTCGACAATACGTCTCATTAATAAGCATAGATCTCCAAGTTCGGTATATTCTGATACAAGCGCAAGACCATCAAGTGTTTTATAAAGGATATTAGCTAAATTCGGATGATCAATTGAACATAACAATTGACTTTCTTGAGAAAATAACGATCGAGACATTGTTGAAACTTTAGTTAAACGTCGAATAACAACACGATTACAGGAATGTATATTACCAATTGAAATCTAACAAGAAAAAAAAAGAAGGCTTATCTCTAGTTTGATCTTCAATATTATTATCATACCTGTCCAAATCTTCCTTCACCATAAAGATCTCCGGGTGGTACAATTTCACTTGAAATTAATTCAACTTTTCTTGGTGGTACAATCGTTTGTGATACATTTGTTATAGCTCGTATCATTAAACTTGTTCCGCATACACCACGCAACGTTGATGATGAATCATTCGTTCCATTATGAACAGTAACTATATCTGTTGAAGCATAAAAGTTTGCATCACTATCAGTACCATTCGTTGGAAGTAGTTTAACTGATTGTGGATGATGAAATGTTGTCGATGGTAAAAATTTGTTTCTTGTTGATAATTTTGGTGTACCACTAAATGTTGAAGGTTCCGACGAACTTGGAGCACCATATGAACTTTGACTACGATCTAATAAGAAATTATGCTTTCTGATTTGTTTTCTCTTTCAAATATAAAATAACTTACTCGAACTTTGAGTATCTTTATCGATATTATTACAACATGGTATTTGAAGTTTTAATTGATTATGATTATTATCATTATGACATGTTTTTAAAATCAATTTTTCACCATATCTATAGCATAGAAATGAAACAAAATAAGGATTTTCTTTTGCAAATATGTAGTAAACAAACCGATTTAGCTTTCGTTTTTTCTTTTGTTTGAAAATAATTGCAATAAAGCAAATAAGAAAAATAATGAATACGAGTGAAATTGCACTAGCAAGAATAATTATAAATGGTATTGGAACAGTGATTGTTCTTGATGAATTCAAATTGAGAGGTCGTTTAGCTAGTAATTCAAGAAAAATATGAAATATAAGTATTTATGCATGAGATCATTAATAAAAGAAAATTAAAAAAAAAAATATTCACTCCGTCAAACTATATCGGACAGTAGAAATGTACTTTAAATCTTTTTCAACTCTGACGTAGATGCATTAGATATATGATCAACTAAGCTGCATGCAATCATCTTGCAATCGATTTCCTTTTCTATCATCAATTAAACTAAATGAATTCAATATCGACTTATGTAAGCAAAAAATATCAAATGAACAAATTGTCTAAGTAGATCAATTACTACTACATCTATCAAGGTTCATTTTCAATCTATGTACATAATCTTTCATTTCAGATATACGTTGTTCTTTTTGTATTCACTCATAAAGAGTCAATGAGCTCCTTTGTATGGTAGCCGTCCGTGTATAGAAGTTAGTGTTGAAAAAAACATTTTTCTTTCTTCTCAAAGTATAGTTGATGAGTACATTGCCCAAAGCGACGCATCGCTTTTAACGTCAAAGTTCAAGTATATAAAGAAAACTTCTAGATAGTAATAACCTTGAACGAATTCGAACCCTAGGTCTTCTCGATAAAGGTTACGACATTATTTTTAGTTTGTTTACTTTACGATGAAGTATCACGATGAATGTTTGACATTAAATTTTGTATCTAAGCAACTGTCATCCTTCAACGTATGTAACACTAATGTTAATCAGAACGATGAGTTTTAGGATCGCAATTTTCACAACAGAGTAGATTTTAGAAATTATGAGGAAAATGAGCATTTTTTCAGCGTTTTTTATTTTAAACCAACAAATACAATTAATCTGACTGATCATGAAATCAATATATCTGTTCTATAATTATAATTCCAGATAGCTGTCACATAACTAGGTAGAAAAAGTGGACAGATTATTTTGAGTGATTTCCTTGTTGTTGAAACAAGAAATATGTTTCATTACGCATTTAAGCGGATAATACGACAGAAATTCAACGAGAAAATATGCCGAAAGCAATAATTCATTTAAATTGTAGTCTAACTGAAATATATATCGTATACACTAATCTAAATATCGTTCTTTAATTATCAGTCGTATCAATATTATTCTTCATAATAAAAACGTATTGCTTCTCAACATATCTTTCAAACTAACAAAACAATCTTCAACGAATACAAAGAAAAGAATAATTTATTCTTATGTTCAAGAGGTTTATTCACGGTTGTTTCTTTTTTTTTTTGTTTTTCTTAAGTATATTTCATTTCTCCACTTCGAAATCTCAGTCAATATTAAAAACAAAATGGCCATGAAGTCTATAAAAATGTAAAATAAATTCTTACCATTTAATTGTGTTAAAAGATTCAAATCTGAAATTTCATTTGAAATAAATTGTATCTCACTAATTAACATCCAATTGGCATTTCCAAATGTTAATTCTATTTGAATAATTTTTGCTAGATGTCCTTTCAATGATATATTGATCCATCTAGCTTGTTCGGATTGTCTATCATCGGATAATTCAATTAAAATTTCTTCGTTTCCAAGAAAATGTTCATTTAAATACGTCGTGATATTTATTCGACGAAACTGTTCAATATCTTTTGAAAACATGTTATTTGTATGAATACGTATTTCACTAAAATTTCGAATTGAATCAAAATAAAATTTCAATGGTATAAAAGTTCGATTTTTTGTTATTTTTTTCCATCCAACCCATTCAAAACCGCGTGAACCCCAACTTTGAGTATCTAGACGAATATCATCTGAACCAATATCACCATCAATTAATTGACCAAGACCATTTGTTGGACGTGATAAATGTGCATCATATGTTTTATCACTAAAATCCATATCATACGAACGTCTATCACCTTGTGGAATGGAATATGATATTAAATGATCACTACTTAAACAACCATATAATTCTAATCTAAGACACATTCTTTTCGCTTGTTTATCATTTGATTGAATGGGATAAAGTCGCAATTGTTTAGCTATAATTGGTTGTAATATTTCGCGAATTTCAGCAATATTATTATTTGAATTTCCATGAAAAATTTCCTTTTTACGAAAATCACGATATTTTATCCATGGATGAGTGGGATCACGACGATATTCGAGACGATAATAATCAACATATTCTTCCTAAAAAAATAATTTTAAAAAGAACCCATTCATAACAACAAATCTCTCTTGTTTATTTTACTTGAAATGGTCCATCTCGACCTTGCGTTTCAATTAATGTAATTATAGTTAAATTAATAAAAGTAATCTGTAAATATTCTTCACTTTGACTGTCAATCAATGTTTTTGGACACCAACCACCACCTTCAATAGTCGATCGAATACGAGCAGTATGTGGACCAAGTGATGTATCTAGAGATGAACTGGCTTGAAATGATGAATTTGGTATTACACCAGATTGTATACCAAGTGGAGCACGACATGTACCTGATCGGATTTAATTTAATAATATATTTATAAACAAAAAAAAAAGGTAAAATAAAACTAATAAATTCTTACCAAGATCTAAACCATAACATAAATTGTTGATAAGAAAAACGAGTAAAAGTAGAAACATGATGATGGCTTTAATCTAAAATAATAAATAGACAACTAATCAATAAATATCTTCTGCTCGATCGATTGCAACTAATAAATCTAACAACTGTTCATATTCTCTTTCTTTCTTTCTTTCTCTCTCTCTCCAGAGATTGTCTGATAATGATAAAAAACAAATCAGAAAATTTTAATTTATAGTAGATAAACCTATGATCTATCGATGCATATATTGTTCTTTTTCTTTTGACCATACTTATGTAATAAGATTCACACGACTGACTGGTAGAACAATAAATAAATCAAATGGTAAAAATGTTCACACCAGAAAATTGTTATTTAATCGATGATGATGATGATGCTTCGTAGAAAACATCATATAAACGAAGACAACGATGAATGAATAAATAGATAGCATCATCATCATTTCTGTTTTTCTTCGTTTTCATAGTTATTATTGTTTGTTCACAATGTGTACTCATCATGTCATCGGGGGCAAAATGTACAAATGATGATGATTATCATCAAGATGAAAATGAAATAACAAATATATCTATCAGACCAGACTTCAGGCGTGTTCTCAGACAATGACTTAAACAGAATAGTTATCTTATTTGTCTTTTGACATTCATACAAAATTCATATGTACAATTAATCAATGAAAGAAAAAGAACACAGACAAACACACAATCATTCATTTTATTGAAGAACTTACTTTATGTTCGATTGAATATGTGAGGAAAAGATCAATTTCATATGCTCGATACAGAACACACCATCTTGCTTCTTCCGATTTCTTTTTCTCATCTCCGCTCAAATCAAATTATCTCAAACACACACGCATACGCATAGTTTTCTCCTTTCTATCTACTTATGCAATCAGAGTTCCATTTTTATCTATCATCTATCCATCTATTTGACGACACAAAACGATTAGACATCGGCGTCGGCATGCATTACACCATCATGGACTCGACAATTGCATCAAAATACACACACACACACACAGCTATGTAAAGAATGAAATTAAGTACGAAATCTTAGTATTCTTCTTGACGAGACAAGTTCGCTTTTGTCTCTATGTGAAACAAAATACCATATTAAAAGAAAGAAAGAAAGAAAGACAGACAGACAGAACACCGATATCGCACTCGATTATGAAAAGAAAAGAAGGAGAAAAAACCAGGCAGACACATACAATGAAGGTGTAGTTCGGTCAATTATACATGCGAATATATGGATAGTAAATTTATTGTTTGTTTCTATGTCCAATGAATGACAACGTGTCACACACAATAAAGGTTAACTCACGTTCTCGTGACGATTATTATGATTAGTCAAAGTAAACGAGAGTCAATGGGGGAATCACATGTGTGTGACAGTTGATTTTTACAAATACAAGACTATATAATAGAAAACGGGAACAAAGATGACACATACATTTATGGAATACATCATTCAAATAAAAACTAATGTGACATGCAATCACAAAGAAAAGTTTCTTCTTTTTGTAACGAATCATAAATCTTATTTACATACGAGACAATATTCATATTGACAAGTAGAAGTATTTATTCATTCAAGTTCATTGAGCACATAGAGAACGTAACTATTTTAAATAGTCTCTACTTTTCATTGATTCTAAAGAAGAATAAAATTCAATATTGACTTAAACAAATAAAAATTCGAATATAAAACAGTTCATTTCGTTCAATTGAATTTTGTCTTAAAGACAACAAGGTGTCATAATTGATCTTTTCACCCAAGTACAGACATTAATTTGTCAAAAGATCAAACATATATGAAAAGATATTCCTAAAAAAAACAGAGACTCTTATCATAGTTCTACTACGTGCTTCACTCGATGAGTGCGTGACACAAAACAAAAGAGAAGATGCCGACAAGCTTCTAGTCAAATTTTGCAAGGCCATTCTACTTACTGTTTATGAAGAGACATTTATGTTCCTCCCAATTTCTTTCGTTACCTTAACAACTTGCCTTGCCTGATAATATTCTCGAGAAGAAAATGAATAAAAAAAGGAAAGGGAAATTATCAGCAGAGGAGAAACACGCACATTTATCTACGTATCAAATTTTCAAAAAAGAAAAAAAGAAAAGAAAAGAAAAGAAAAGAAAAGGATCCCATTCATCTTGTTCGTATAAATCAAAGAAGAGTAGCGTATCGATTAATTATATTGACGAAAAGGGAAAGAGATAGCAAAAGAATTACATAAAAATAAAGGAAAAGAAGCTCATCTTCTTTCGATTTACAACCCTATGAAATCGATCTCATATGATGAATAAAGGTCGACATTAGCTCAAGGTACAACACAAAAAGAGGCGAGTGAGATGCGCAAGGTTCTTTTCTCGTCATAGAATGCTAATTTTTAGCACGCGCAACTTAGTGGAAAATTAGCATAGAGTATAAACGGAAAAAAATGATTATATAACGATTGATCATGCAGGTGCTACCTGAGTGTTCTAATCTTCCGACTAGTATATATATCTGTACCCACTTGTCTCTCGGCGGCGCCTATACTACAACTAATAATAAGCCTTCTCTCTCTCTCTCTCTCTCTCTTGAGAAGCAAGGGAACGAAAGAGGGAAAGATTTTTTTTCTTCGTGTTCTTCTTTCTTCGATTAGATCGAGGTCTATTATATCAGCACTCTTCCTTCTTTTTCTTCTTGTTCTTCTAGTAATGTTCAGAGAAGAGCGAACATTATTGACAGAAACAGGAAAATAAGATGACAGAACATTTATCTCTTCATCCATTCACCTGCAGAGCATCATCAATAGAAGAAAAAGCAGGAAAAAGGAAAAAATAACGTCCTTGTACGTTAGATGAAGAAGAATAGAAACTTAGTACTTAGAGTTAATAGAATTGTTTGTCTGCTTGAGCGCTTGCAATGAATAAAGAAGAAAAAAAACTAAGATGCTTCTTTTTCCTTCACGCATCATCATCGTGATTCTATTCATTTAAATACATATATGACATAAAACGAATGATTAAACATACAAGGATAAATTAAAATAGAAGGATTGTTAGTTTATTCTTCTTTTTTTCTATCTATCTTCTTGACGTTCAATATTTGTCTACGAAACCTTTTAGTTTTATCTTCTTCAATAGTGATGAAGGGACAAAAAGAGGAGAGAAAATGTTATTTTGTAATTTGGATAGAAAGCCAGACAACACTAGTGTGTTGGCCGTCGAGCGGATATCTATCAACACTACTGTACAAACAGACTGTCATTCATTGTCGAATGAACAAAAATAAACAAATGCTGTCTCTCACCTGAAAAATTCTTCTGCCATGTCTGACTGTAATTGTATATCTGATTATTATTATATAATATATATATAATAGAGAAAAAAAAGAAGTGAACGTGAGTTTACTTATGTTATGGCTGTTAAAATTCTTTTTATTTATCAAGAATATCTAATTGAACACGCACAACTCACACCATCAAACAACACGGCACGTACTGTAGTTCACCTATTAACTATATCGCTCTCACCAATTATGATGGCACAAACAGCAGCTGTCTGTTTTCGTTCTGCGGTCAGATTTGATTAAAAAATAAAAGAAAATAAAAAAACCGTCTGAACTCACCATGTTATCGTCTAGATGAGGAACAGTTGGTGGTAGTGTCGATATTCAAATGTTGTTTCAAGAATGTGTATGAAGATGATGATGATCATCACCATCAAGAGGCTAGATCAATGTCATATACTTAAGTAGCCTTGTTTCGATAGTGGCCATTAGTTTTACACATCTGGCATTTCATTGAATGAAAAAGAAAAAAAGAAAAAGAAAAAAGAAAAAGACGAGATCTTTCGACTATAATTACACGTGATTTGTTTCCGGTTCATCATCACGTAATCGTTGTCCTCGTTTTCTTTCTTTAGTTCTAATTGCCCGCCTTCAAACGGACATACAAAGTCCGGAAGGCAGACACACTATGTGACTTACATTCATTCATCTACTATATAACTACCCATTTTCGAGCTTAAAGAAGTCGTTTTGAGTGAGAAAGAAAAACGATGTTAGTACCCTAAGGCTAACACTGTCTCGTATATAGAAGTTGAAATTACGCGATGTAAACGGTAGTAATTTTCTTTTTTTCTCGCTTCATATACGAATCACCTCAAGCTCCGTAATCATTCTCGACATACAACACGTACACAGAGGAAGAAATGTAAAAAAAAGAAAATCAATGAATATTTCCACCTTATTATTTATATACATACATAGCAACAACCACTGGTTGCCTCATTAGAAGCGGCGAATTGACATACTCTAGTAATTGACCACTATGCATTTCTGTATATGTATGTTTATGCTTATCCTCGGTTTGTCTATTCCATAGAAAGAACATGAATCGCTGTGCCGATAACTGATCGTTCCATCTCTAGATATCTGTGTACGTATGTGTAACGACCGGTCAATCGGCACATTTTATATTAGGCGACAGGAATTATACTAGCGACCTTTCACCATTGATGCCACTCGCAAATGAGATATAGACAATAAATATCAGCACTAGCCAAGTTAGCTATTGGTTATGATGCAATAATGTTCAACTACCGTCAAAAGAAGAATATCGAGAATGAGAAGAAGAAGAAAAAAAATTAGAAAGAACAACACTTGAACACAAAGTATAAGGAACACATTTAAAGTGGCCCTGCGGAGTAGTGCATTTCGAAAAATGGTAGTTTAGTTGGCATTTTTCTTGCTCGCTCTTTTTTTCTTTCACAATGTCAAAATGAGAATATAGCTCATTTTCACGGTCAACCGCGCTGATCATTACCTACTGTCTGACCGGACTTACGAGTCATATGAACTGACTGCTGCCGGATGTATAGTTGTACTATGCTTTGTATTCTTTTAATGGGTTTTTTTTTCTTTCGAGCTGGCCGACATGAAATGCCACGCGTACACACGTGTACACATCAGAGATTAAAATAAAAAGAAACTGGACACATCAGGCAATCGGTCGATCAAGAGTCTGTCTCTAATGCGTCAAGTAGAATTATCAAAAATTCATCATTTTTACGAAGTCATGACTAGTCTAGTCCCGTGAGATTATACAATGGACAGATTGACTTCTATCGAATAGGCAGTGACCATTTCCATTTGGTTCGATTAGCATCGATTTCTTTTTATTTTCTTTTTTCTTCTTTTTCTCTCTGTGTATAATACGTACCTCTCTATGGACAATCGATTTCACATGTGAACGATTGAAAATACTATTTATATCTAAGTTAATTCTTATTTAAAGCAAAAACAAAGTATTATTTTATTGTTAATAGAAAGAAAAGATATTTATCCTAACAATTCATCATAAGAAGATTATATACATACGTATAAAATGATCTCAGTCAGACAAAGTTGTTATATACACGCAATTTCTACTTGCCTTGCAGTCTATTGATGCTATTACAAATAGGAAAAAGAATGTTACCCTCCTTTTTCTCTTCACATATGTGTATGGATTGTCTGTTAATGATACAAGATAAATATTATGACGACCGCCCTTTGCTTTTCTCATGGTCATTCATTCGCTTTCCAGAGCGACGATGATATATGAATGTGTTTCACACATTGATTGAACATCATGTCTGTTTTGATCTTGAAATACAATCAGCCGGTCGTTTACAGAGCATCTGGTTTAATTGCTTTCAAGAGACTTGTATTATATGCATGTATGTATGTACGTATATGTGTATACCCCATACTAAGACGATCAAACGATGATGATCCTTTGCTTTTTTTTTGAACGAAGAATAACATGCATTTATTCATAAAAGAAAAAAAGAAAATTAATGATAGCAAAGGTAGCTCATATGTCAAAATAGACAAACTAGTCAATCTTTTTGAACTATTGTCTGAATGAACATCAATCACCATTGTAAATGATGATTATGGTGATAGGGTAAATCTTATCTGGTCAATGGAGTAGGCATCTGGTTGATGAAATCACTTCTTGCTATAATTCAATCTCGACTCCATTCACAAACATCTACTCACTATGTTTATCCATATGCTTGTGTGTATATACAAGTTGGTCAGAGACAATTTAATTGTTCGACTATCGTGGACTCGTATGAAATTTCAAGGCGAAAGTGAATTCTTTTGTTTGAACAATAGATCAGTCTATTGAATGTATTGATAGAAAAAATGTGTACGATGACAAAGCGCATATACATACACTAGGGGGATGCTTGTTGTCACTGCTGCTGCTACTACTGCATTTAATTGAATCTATTGTCCCCTTATTCTCTTTCTCTTGAGCTATTATCACGCTCGACTCGCTTGTTCTATGCTGTTTGTTGAATGTGTCACCATGGTTCAGCCTACCGATGGTGATGATGAACAACAGACATGGTGACACCCAACGACACCATCTGTTCAATATATCAGTTAGGACAACATTGAAAGAATTGAATTTATAACAAATAGATTTTCATTTATTGTTTTACAATAAATCAATTATCAACTTAATCATATTATATAGTACAAAATCATGTTCTACGTATTATAAACAACCGTTTATATATACGGTATAGTAAAATAGTGAATAAAAAAAAAACATCAAATCATCATTTTAGTTTAGTTAACATATGTTATATGAGAAACTAATAAATTAGATGAATCTGTATTCATAAGAGAAGATGTCATTCGTATAAGAGTTTTTTCGTCTGTATCGACTCTTCTTTAGTATTTTTTATCAAATAAAATTTGAGTGATGATTAGTTTAACAGTTCGATAATAAGTGTTTACTTAATATACCATATGTGTAATATGAATCGTATAAGTAAAACTAAAATTAATCGATAGTCTTGCCGTTAAACATCAACAAGGGAAAATCTCAGAGAACGAACAGTTTAGGGAAATACTTAATTATGCGTTAGAAACGATACGATTACATATCTTATGCAAACTTCTATTTTAATATGATTAAATTTGCATGATCAAGTATACTGTAAAACGATTCAGAAATTCATTTGGGTAATAGTTGCTATGATCAATGACATCACCAAGAAATTTAGTATGTTTGACCGTTCTGCTAATATATTATAGAGAAGCGAATGCTTCAGGTTTTTATATTTTCTAACGAGGAAAAAACCTAATGTATGACCATTCTCTGAAGCTATTGCGAATAATAATTTTCTTCTCAATGTCTCAAATACAGGCGAAAGAATTCATATTCTATCTTTGTTAATTTGCTTCGGGACATTAAGTTAATGTTCACTTACCGATAAATTTTATTGCACACATATGATATAATAAGTGTTTAGGCAAAAATTTTCTTTTTACAATTCAATTCAATACATATGCATATGTATATATTTGTACATCAATAGAATTCATTATTTTCTATTATTGTATATGTTTTTTGGGTGGTGTCACAGCTGAGCAATGCTGGCACCTTGTATAGCATATTCCGAAGAAGAATAAAAAAGAATGCATTATATATCCAAGCACGATACCATTCATCATATAATGTTTCTTTTGATATCGAACACATTCATTTTTCTCTGTCTAATCTATATAATGCATTCCATTGAAAAATAATTAGAAAAAAATATGTAGACTAGACGGGAATTCATCTAAGGCGAATTCGATACAAACATCGAATTCCAAATCACAATCAATATTTGTTATTTAAATACATAAGATTGAAAGTCCCTCTCTCTCTCTCTATATATATATATATATATATAAAGCATAAATAATTTTTGTACTAAATCAATAGATTCTTTCATGAAACTCTCAAATTTACTCACTTGAATAATAATAAACATATAGATGTCTTATATTCTGTTGCTAAATCCAAACAAAAAAACCAAGAGAATTTAAAGTATGATTTCAGTGTAAATAGAAATAAGCGACAAAATGAATGTACCGATATAAGAATGAAATACATTCCACAAATAATTGTATTTTATTTGCGATTAACTCTCATGCATATATGTATGCTGATCCGATTTCATTCGTCACAGAATTGGAAACATAGGCCTTCGCACATAATCTTATCAATGACTAATATAATTCGATACAACCTTCAATGATATTTGTCTACTTTTATTGCATGCAATAAAATAGTCAGAGAAAAAAAACTATTTTTAGTAACCATTGCTCAATATCTTGATCACAATAATTTAATGATATTTAAATACAACAGAAACTTCATTGACTGATGTTTTTTTGTTTTGTGTTTTGCAAATCTAGTTTGAATTTCAGTAAAACAAAATTTATTTATTTTTCTTTTCCACTTCTAGATGTGTATGACATTTTAAGAATGAGACTTACATGAATGAGTTTACTCAAAAAATATTGAAGTTATGCACTTCAGTGATTAAGAAATTTTAATTAAAAAGAAATGAAAACTTAGGAAATGGAACCAATGCTAAAATCTTTTAAATGCTTCTCAGATTATTTAACTCTAAAGAATAATTCAAAATTTTCACTGCTGCGTCTTTTATAAAACAAGATTTGTTCATAAAATAAATATTTATTTTTACAACTAAACAATGTACAATGTCATATCAATAAGCAATAAGTATCTTGATTAAAATTTATTAACAATGCCCATGATGGCCACCTCCAAAATGGTGGCCACCACCGAAGCCACCATGATGATGATGGTTACCGAATCCATAATTCATATGATGAGGATGATGATGGTGAGGATCAAATCCAAAGCCAGAATTCATATAATTAGGATAACGATAGCCTGGAGCAATGTAATGAGGATTACGATGTAGCCCAGAACGTGGGCGATAATGATAATTCGAATAACCGCTACCCATATGTGCTTGAAAATTTATATCTGTATAATAATTGTTCTGTTAACAAGTGATATGAATTGAAATTGAACGAGGCTTTTATATATATTAGTAAAGTAAAAAAGAGAAAGACGTCATTCATTGCCTCCTTGTTGCAAGAGAAATCTTATTCATGTTCGTTTGTCAATAAAGAAAATTGAAAGCAAGAGAGCGTATTTCCTGTAGAAACAGCAAGAGAATGACTCATATTTCAAATAAACATTGTAATGATAGCAGTAGTTTGAAGCACATAACAGTCAATATTGAATACAGTTTTCTTCGCATTCTTATCAAAAGTTAATAAAAAAAAGTTAATAAACACGCTCTATTTCGTCGTAAATGTCATCCCGTAGGATACGGATTTATAACTAAATTAGATGATAAATACAGCACAACTTTGACGATAGAACTATAACTATCTAGTGAAAAATACTTAAAAAATAATTTATTTCTTGCATTAGATTGTAGAAACATGAATGCTGCACTATAGGTTACCAACCAATACCGTATCGTTGTGTTGATTTGGTTTGAGATAAAAATTGATCGAATTAATAAGTCTGACTCTCATAAAAATATGCAGAATAAATAATACTGATAATAGTAGACATAGGCATTTCTATATAGTAATCAATTCTTATCCTATTGTGAATGGAAAATTCACTATTCATGTGTAACGAATCATAGCCATGTTTTTGTCCGTGCATCTTGCCCAACGAAACTTATTGCGTATTCGATTAAAATATTCACTGTAAGAATTGAATGTATTTGTCAAAGGTCTCTTGAATACCAATCTTATTGAATGCAGATGGACATCAGAACAACTAGGAGATTAACTATGTGGTAAAAAGCGACAAAATTTATCCATAAGCAAGCATTAGATCTTGAATTGTTTGATGATACACGAAGATTTGATTGCCAAAACATTAGATCTAGATTGAAAATTTCGATCTACCTGAGCCATAAATTCTGGTTGCAGTTAAGAACTATCTGTCTATTCTCAGAGTGACAATAAACTGTTTTACAATCAAATGTCAATGATAATTGCCATATGGGATTCAAGAGTACTACCGAATCAAGTCAACTCACATCATATTTAATATCAAACGAGTTATTCGAAATTAACGAAATGAAGTTGAACAAAAAATGTGAGCATCCTATACAATAAACAATATAATTATGGTTTTTTAAAAATTCGTGTTACTCTTTATGTGGTAATAAAGAAGCATGAGAGATAAGCGACGCGTCGATATGTTTTATAAATTATTGTCAGCGCAGACGTTAATTGTCAAAGAAGTAATGAACTGTTCTATTATATGATTGAGAATAACATATATCTGACACGATCATATTCATAACGCTCAAAGCCTGATGCATAAAGAAACATCCTCATTAGTTTCATATCGGTCTTCTTTATTACTTATCGAATATGATCATATAAACCTAAAATTCTCAAGTATTAATGGTTAATGTTACAAAAAAACTACACTATCAATTAGTTTTGATAAAATCCAATAATCAATATGTTGTCATTTCAATTGACCAACATCGCAGTTTTTATAAGATGTTTTGATGACCTATGTCAAATATAAATATGTTAATAGTAGTTTTCCTAAAAATCACAACTGACTAATATATCTGTAGCTAATATGTATTAGTCCATGATACTCAAATACAAAATGAAAAGATGCTTGTAATAAAGGTATAATGTTGTTGAATTCGTTTAAGCAATTCATTTTGTAAAAGAACAACAAGAATAATAGCCTTCAAATTCAACTTTTGCTGATCTATAAGAATCGTACGAAATTACACCTACTATCAACGGATTCAGATGTAAACATGTATTTAGTTAACATTAATGAGAACAACAAGTCTTTCGTTAAAATGCGAAAACGCATAGACGTATTTTGTTCATCGATGAGTGTTATTATTTTCTCATCAAAACAATATGAAAACCATAAATGTTGTGAACATCCTTAAATCTCTCTGATGAGTATTTTTCTGATGTATCAATTTTACTTTTTTGATCAATGCGTTTTGAAACTATTTCATCTATGTTAATTGAAAAAAAAATCTGTTAGAAGGTCCGTTAAGGATATATCTTTCATAAAACTCTCAGTTAATTTAAAACTACCGTAGTAAATATTTCAATGCGAGAGAATGATCTAATATAATAAATATTCTTTAGGGTACTATCAAAACTTATAGAATAATCCCTAAAACAAATATCAATTGATTCATCGTAATCGAAATGTACCAAGAATGGTTTTGTTATTACTAATGAGAATCGACTCATTGACACTACATTATTCAGTCATTATCCAAAAACATATTGAAAAGGTAAAATAATGCATATTGATCGAATCAATACGATGGCGAATACAAAACACGTATACAATTCTACATTTCCAGATTAATCATTGATTGTAACAAATATTTAATCGCAAAATAGTATAGTATACATGTAGTTCATGTTACTAACCAAAATTTGAAAAAATATGTGTGTATTTGATAAGAAAACAATTTAAGTTTCTGTTCTGTTCAAACTGAAATTGATACTTCATTTGCTAATAGGATTGCATGCATTAAATCGAATTTTTCCTGAGAAATAATCAGTTTTTGGGACAACTTGAGTATATGATACAAATTATTCATACCAGTATTAATAGTCTATGATGAAACACCCATTGAAAAGTTTTTAAGAAAAAAATGCTGTTAATCCAATCAATTCATCAGTAACACTCATAGTTGCAGCTTGATTATTTATTAACACTTCGGTTATTAGTTTAAAATTATATTATGCTATTGCACATTTGACTCACGTTTATAGACGATGACAACATATTGTAAAATTCATTCAAAAATTCATTAATAAATCCTTAAGATTAGTTAAATGAATTTTGATTGAGAAAATACAACGGCAATTTATGATGTTCAACCATAAAATCAATTAATTACACTAGGTAACTATAGCTAAATGACATTAGGAAAATTTTAATTGGTTAAAAACCCAAAAAGCCGATATTATATTTATATGATAAGACAAGACCATTTACACAAATGCAATATTGTATTACGAAAAGTAAAGTAGCAAATACTCTGGAATGAAAAATGAAAAGTATCATTTGGTACAAGACTGAATGAAACAATTCGATGGTACAAACGAAATCAAGACTACAGGGTTAAATGATAGAATAATTTTGCTTTTGTTATGTATTTTATTTGAAAAATTCTGGAATGTTTTAATAAAAATCATTACAATGTTATTGCAATAAATGTTTTTACACTTAATTTTAGCCAAATAAAAATTTTCTAATAACTAACAAAAGGCTCCGAAAAAGTTATACCTGATCATAAAATTTCAAAGAAATTCTGTGTTTTTTTTAATAAGAATTTTTCATGAAAAACCATTTTTGGTTTTGTAATATTATGGGATATAATATATCTATTTGTGAGTCATTTTACGTAGTAGGTCCATTTCATAATATCAACTATATATATATTTTTTTTTATTAATAATTCAAAATCAATATTTATTAATATGAACAAAAACTGAGTATACGTAAAAAAAAGAAAGAAGAAAAACTCGATTAAAAAGATGTCAATATACTGTAAAAAAATGATATCTAAAACGGCAGCTTTTATATTAAACAACTCGATTAATATGCTAGAGATAATGTGGAAAAAAACTGAACGTATTCATTCTCAGTTGTGAGATATATTGATGATATGTTTCTTCATGTGTCCTAGAATACAAACGAAAGAAAAATAAAATATATTTAATTAAACAATAAACTTACGATCAAGATTTGTTTGTTGTCCAAAACGTTTCCCACATTCATTACATCCATAGGGTCGTTCTTTATGATGAATACTTCGAATATGTCTCTGAATTATCAAGATAATTCTATCGTGAATTTTGTTTTTAAATAAAAGATTTGTTAGCATACTTGTAAATTTGATGATATACTAAATGATCTTGTACACATTAAACACGTATAAGGTTGTTCACCTGTATGGCTTCTTAAATGTCGTGTTAAATTTGCAGCACGAGGAAACTGTTTTGAACAAAATTCACATTCGTAATAATTATTTCCATTTAAACGATTTTGTTGTTGGTGATGTTGTTCAATGTGTTGTTTTTCATCAATATCATCATCATCTTCTTCATCTGATATCATACTACTACTATTTGATTCATCTTCAATGGATGTTTTTTTCGGTACAGTTAAATCAAGTGGCGTGTCACATATAATTTGCTCTTGTTGTTGTTGCTGGTGCTGTTGTTGCTGTTGATAAAAATGAAATAAAATTTGTTTATGTAAAATCGCCCATGTTTCAAGTGGTAGTGTTGGTGGTTCTGAACTTTCTTTCGTTGAATTAATTGATAGTGAGTGATACATTTGTGTAGCAGCAGCACCAATAGCTTTACGTTTATGTTCTTCACTACCATCGTTATTAACTAAACAAGTCTTTTTATGTCGAACATAATATTGGCCATTTGGAAATGTTATTAAACAAGTGGGACATTTTATTTCACGAGAATGAATCCGTTTATGGCGACATAAATTTGATGATTGAGTATAAGCTTTTGAACAAATCTTCGTATTAGAAGGATAGAAAAAAATGTTTAATTTTTAAATAGTAAAAATTTTTATTCCTTTTTTTCAGCTTACTTCACATGTATAGGGTTTGATTGTTTTATGTATATGCATATGTTGTTTAAGCCCGCTAGAAAAAATTTTGTTTTTAATTTCAATTAAATTAAATAAAAACCGATATTTACCTATGAGTTGCAAATGATTTTCGACATTCTGTGCATTGATGGTGATGATGATGATGATTTTGTTTTAATGTTGAAGATGAAGTAAGTAAAGATAACATTGTCAAAAAGTCTTTTCTTCTATTTTATTTTTTGAACTGATTGGATTAGTCGTAGTCTTATTTATGTACCATCATCAAAGTCTCATTTGTATATTCTCTTTCAATCTTGTCGTCTAGTTGCTTATTGTATTCATATTCATTCATTTATATACGTATATATTCCCTTTTCGAAGGAATATCGAGAGAGAGAGAGAGAGAGAGAGAAGAGAGAAGGAGAGAACACTTCTGTTTGCTTAATCATCATCCTTCTAACTGTCATAGCAGATCATAAAGACATGGGTGTTGAGAATGTCGCCGTTTATCTGCCGCCCGCAATATTTAATGACCAGGTAAAAGAGAGAGAGAGAGAGAGAGAGAGAACAGAACAATCGATACCCGGGTGCCATCGACGACGAATAATTTGACTAATGGCCATCATTGTCGTCGTTCTCACACATAAGAAAGACGAAAAAAAAATGAGAGAATGAAAAGCAGAACATATAAATTCATATAGCAAAGAAGTGATATGACATTCCAACGATGAATTGAAAAACAGGTTATCACAATCATTATTTGATCATTAAAGTGTATACAATCGTCTTTACTGGCATTTTATCATTCTACCATTGATGACAATATACATGTCGATGCTCATTATATGTATATAAAGAATGAATGTATAAAGACTCTCTTTCTCACAACAGGTAGTCTCATTCGAATTGAATAGAAAAAGAAAAAAAAAGGAACACTGTCGATAATGATATCAGACAGACTGAATAAGTGAAGAAACAATTATAACTCTTTGCTCCGACGATTCTTTTCATTGAAAAGAAAACGATACATATTCATCATGAGAAAATGATAGTTTTCAAATAAATATCTTTTCAGTGGTTTCAAAACAGAAAATGATTGGATACTTCATCAAAGATTAACGTGCACGATACAATATTCGATTCTTGAATAGATAATTCGATCGATATTTTGTAATGAATGAAAACTTCGATTGCTATTAATTCATGCTCATAATATGGCATTGAAAACAGTTATTTTCTTACGATTTTAATTCTTAAATGAAGGATATCTATAACTTACTAACCAATCATTGAGAAATCTATTCAAAAAATGCAATTCATATCATAATTGATACTGTGCAATTATGATCATTATGTCTTTTTTTTCTTTCTTTCAATAATCATATATTAAATTGTAGAAATCTTTCAAGAAAAAAAAAATAATACCGATATTCAAATATATGGCGATGCAAAGTTATATTAAGTTGAAAGTTTAGTTTTCTACGAAGTACAGAAAAGAGAAATGCGATCGAAATATTTACTATTATTTGTTTATTCTGAATCACATTTTCATGGCGTATAGAAGTTAACTATGAATTTACTAACGAACTTTAAAAATGAGTCAGAATGATGCACACTCAATATAGTGAAACATTTAAATTCACTTGAATCTTGCATGATCTCAAATTATATTACTAACGATACGTAATTGTACATGAAATATCATAAATAAGAAGAGAAAAAATGGAACTTCTCATACGCATTATATTGATTCTATCTATGTTAGCTTTTCTTTTCTTTTACTATATTTTGGTTTTGATATTTGAACATCATAATTTTTAGAATACTATCACTTCAATCGGAAGCTTGCAGAAAAACAGCTAGTATATCTGAATTGTGATTATCGAAAATTATTCCTTATTAAAAAGGAAGTGATTTGTGGATTAAAAGTAAAACAAAAATAAAAAGAATATTTTTTATAAATCCAGACACAGTGCACGGTCGGCGCCACAGTTTTGGATAGCATTATACTAGTGGTGACACACACAAATGTAAATTGACCACGAGTACATACGATATTTACTTTAAATCATATTTTTGCAAATTCTTCATAACTAATTATATAGATCATTTCTCTTCAGCAGATAATTGTAACAAACTATCATTATTTTTATTGTTTCAGTATACTGTACAAGATTAGATTGATGATAAAAACTTTACTTTTAAGAATAAAATTCCTCTGAAGTTCTGAATGAAATGATCTATTTAAAAAAGAATACGTATATCACTGATTACTGCGAAGTACGAATCATTTGTAAAACTATTTCTTTAAGATGATATGACTTTTATTTTCTACAGTACAAAGTTCATCTCTATTCATGTAGTCATTCATGGATTCTAGTTTAACAAAAATGACCTGTCCTCTGACGCTTGAATTCTTTTCTCAAGGGAAGATAAAAAAGTTGACATTCGAGTGTAGTAATCTCATATCCTCAGGATATTCACAACAAAAAGATACTTGAAAAAAATTTTAAAAGAATATAAACGCCTATCCTTGTTTATTGACATGCCAAATTACGTTTTGATTTCAAATCATTTTAATTGACAATCACGATCAAATGAAATGATTTTGCTTTGGATTTCTTGTTTTTTATATGAAAGAAAAGAAAAAAAACTCTTTACAAACACTCATTGCCGATAGAATAAGATGCAAAAGAGAGCAGCGAAAAAACAAACAAACACGTCAATGAAAATAAGGATTTACAAAACATACAAGTTTATTTAAAAAAAAATCAAGCGAAGAAATAAAGAATAGTAATATATATATATACTTTTTTTCGCTCATTTCTCTTTATTCACTTCGATATTTTTCTTTATCATCGTTTCTTTTATCACGATCAATTTGATTTCTAACTCCAACAAGTACATTCTCTGCTGCTTTTGTTGTTGTTACAATCGGTTGTATAGCAACCGATGGCATTTGTCTTAGTAAACCGCCAACAACACCTAAAAAGCCTTTTCGTCGTCGTCCTAATTGTGCTTCAGTTTTTAATTGATGTGATGTTGTATTAAAACTTTGTCGAAAAACATTAACTGCATAGGTAACACCTTCACGTATATCATTGGGTGGTTGATGATTTCGTACCATGATTGCTTGTGATGATGATGACGCTGACGACGATGTAGATATTGGTTCATCGTTTAGTGTTGTTGAAGATGAAACAAGTTCAAAACATAATAATGCAGCCAAATGAGCACAACGTACAAGTTGGCTACTTAATTCAATTAATGCCAAAGCTGTACTTGTCGTAAATGATGATGCACCACGTTGTATACCGAGAAAAACTCGGCCATCACGACGATATTGATCAATTGGTAAATAAAATAAATCTTTTATACCAATAACTATTTGTGATATAGATGATAATGGTACAATGCCTTTGATGACATCAGTTGGACGTATGTCATTTAACCATTCATTTAATAGAAATCTTAGCAATTTTTCATAACCCAATAAACCATTTTTATATGATATTCGTTTTAAATAAATGTCAACTTTAGCTAATTGTGCTAAGCCAATAAGTAAATGTAAAAGAGGTCCTGATTCAAACAATTGTTCATTACGTAATTTTCCATGATAATCAATACGAATTGTACAAGCAGGTGAAAAAACAAAATGTTTTATAAACACAGATGAACTCGATGATTGTGATGAGTCGTTTGTTGTTGTTGCTGTTGTTGTTGCGTTTAATGTTGGAGACGATGTAGTACGTGACAATGGTGATGAACTTAGATCGGAATCTAATGATGATAATGGATATTCAGTAGTTGTACTATTTAGATTTTGCTCAGTCACTAAAAATAATAAGAAAATAAATCATTAATTATATATTTTTGAAGTTTTCGATGATAATGAAACTTAATTAATCGATATTTTGTTTGAATAAAATAAGTTCTATTTATTAATACTTATCTATTTTAGAGTCTAAAATTTTGATAATACGAAAGTCGAAATAGAATTTTGAGTTTTACTTTATTTGTCAAAAAAGTTTAATAGAATTATATAAGTCAGATATTGTGTTTTACCTGATATTGCTGCTGATATTTCTCTATTATTTGTAGTATTTGTTAAATTAACAAAAAAATTTCTCATAAATACAAGTGTATCCTAAATATTAATAGAAACAAAAATTTATTTTAGTTTTTTATTAAAATAAGTCTTCTGTTACTTGATCAATGTTAATTCTCAATGGTTGTAATGATACTTTTATTTCACATTCCAGTGGTTCTGATGATGATTTTGATTCAACACTATTTTCAAAATCATCATCTGCAGTTTTCATCACGTAACCTTCAGGTTTTGTAATAAGAATTTTTACAGCCAACTAAATAAAAGCAAAGATTACGTATGACTAACAATTGAAAAGTATAAAATTTGATATCTCATACCATATCAGCATATGTTCGTCTTGGTGCAGCTTCAGTTGTATATAAATATAAAAATTTATTTATTTCTGATCTTGCTAATAAACGATCACGAATTTCAAATTCATGTATGGCAAATACACATCTTGATGAAACTTTTTCTTGTTCACTATATGTTTCATATTGACATCTTGCTTTACTAATACAAAATTCCATGCTTGTGCGTAAATCTCGACAAGGTCCACCACGTTCATGACGTGCGACACGTGTTGTATCATATGAACTATATAAGCGACCGCCGGCTTTTTCTCTTTATAAAATAGAATACAATACATTAAAACAAAAAAATATTTTCCATAGAAAAAAAATATACGCACTGTGTTGGCGATGAACCTGCCGATGACGAAAATCGTGCAGATTCATTAATATTCAATTGAATTGGCTGTTCGTGGCTATCGTCTTAATCGAAAAACAAAGAATGAGAACATTAATTAAATAATTCAAAGAATATCAAAGAAAAAAAAGTTGTTTAGGCAATTGTTCTGGGATTCTCGTATGGAAAAAAATCTTTTTACGGACGTTAATCATCGGTTGATTGTTTTATACTATCTATCTATTGTAGGACACAGTTGCTGCTGATCCTTTTACCTATTCCTCTGGAAATTGAAATTAGTTGTTGTATTTTCAACAAGACATATCACTAGTCAGGTCTGTCATAATTGTAAAGGAATGAGTATGATTTTCTACCATACAGGATGCTATAGATGATAATTAAAAAAAAGCGTAGTATTTTACTTGGTTTTGGTGTTGCAAAATCACTTCCACCATAAATATGCCAAACAATTGAAATTTGTCGAATAGAAAATCTTAATGTTGGAACCGGTAAATGTGCTGGAGCATTAAGTATATCATTTCTTTCTAAAGGTTTTGCAAAATAATTCTCATGAATTTGTACTGCTGTGTCGCTCAATACATGAACTTCACAAACACCATTTTTGGGCTAAAACAATAAATAAAATTTTCTAATTCACCTAAAAGACAACAACATACGGGTCGACACATTCCAATTTCACGATCAATAAATTCAAAACCTCCATTGTTTTCTCCAATATTTCTCATCTGCTGCTGATTAAATAGCGGAGAATCATCATCTTTATCGAATGATGACGACGCAAATACTGAGCCACGTTCAATATCATCAGAATGACTATTGGAGAGAACATTTCCATCATCTTCAGACTGAATAACAGATCGATCTAATGAACCTTAAATAAAAGAAAATTAGTCTATATAAAAATATGAAGACAAATTTCTTGTTTCTAACCTATTGGTTTCATGGCATCTTCAATTAATAGCATTTGATTTGATGTCTAAACATTTGAATGATAAAAAATGCAAACAAATCTATGGAATATAATGCTTCTCACATCATCAATTGTTAATTGTTCATTATTGATTGTATCGTCGTTTAATAATCGAACTGGCCGATCATTTCTTTTTCTTTCAACTGGTGTACTACTGCGACGTATTTCATTCGTCGGCTGTTGAAGATCACCGTCGGTTATAACATATTTTAATAATTCAATCAAAGCATTTGCTGAATCCGAACACGATCGAATATGTATCATATTACATGCAATACGTATATCAACTAATGGATCCATCTAAAATTCAAACAATAAGACAAATAATTTTCATATAGAAAACGAGGACTTTTACCATCGCTGTATTTTCAACTGGTTCATTAAAACATAACTTTATCTCAAACGCACCACCACTAATAATACAAATATAATCATTTAGTAAATCAATTTTATATCGATCATGTTTTTGTTTCGATAAATAAATTGCCCAATCATCCAAATTGAGTCTAATAGAATAAAAGAAAGAAATTTTTCGTTTTAACGTGCAATTAATAATATCTTACTCAAGTAATGTTGTTTTGCTGTTCTTAACAAATGTATTCGTTAATGTTAATGAGTCAATAGCAACAAAACATTTCGAATCAAAATATAATGGACTATAGAAAAATATTTCATTAAAATAAATTTTACAAAGATAAATCTATACCGATAATGAATAGCACAATGACGAAATTCTAAATGCCATTCAACAAGAGCAGTTGTTGGTATATAACCAGGAATATCTTCATCAACCAAATCAAATAATTCAATAAGCTAAAAATAAATAGAAAAAACGAATGATGTTGGACTAAAGAGTTTTTCTAGTTAATAATTTTTTCGACCGAGTGTGTACTCTTCTACAAGAATGAAAAATAGGTTTCTTTTACATCATCATTAAGAGCTTGTAACTGTCGTTAAGAAAGAACAAATGGAGAGGTATCATCAAATTTTTGTTTAGGAGTTGCCTGTACTTTGATTCTAATTTGAACAAGTGAAATATTTTACAGAGAAAACAACGTGTTGATATTTTTGAAAAACATATTTACTTGTAAAAGCCAGCTTTCAGTTTTTGGTACTATTCTTTGATGAAGCATAGCACCTTCAATTGTCAATGAGCCACGAATTATTTTTTGTTTACCATCAGCTCGATCGCCAGTTGTACGAATTTCGTAAGCAGCACGAACCATCGTTCCATTGTTATTATATTTTGGAAATGCATCCGATGGTAAACGTGTTATTAATTCTGGTAATGATCGACTAAGAACTTCTTTTAAAGACGTATTCGATTTCATAACTGTTCCATGTCCTTAATTGCAAAAAGAAAATAGTTTAATTAAAAGAAAACACGTAAATCTGGTCGGTTTTTATTACCATTATGAAAGAGTAATGCTGATTGACTTAGAAAACAAAAATATTGAAGATTTACATCACCTTGATAACCATCGACAAATGCAAGTGTTAAACCTTGAGCATCAATTCGAAATTCGCCAATATTCGAATTAGATGTACGAGATTCTTTTAAAGTTTTGTCACCCTAATCATACAAATCATGGTTGAAATGAAAATTTAGAAAATCGTATTTCTCATATTCGGAATTTTCGAATTGTTCTATAGGATAATTCAGTAAATGAAACTTTTTACTGAATTTGATTTTCCTACATGTATTATAACGTAAAATTAGCTTTCTAATAGATGTCAAAAGATATAAAAGCAAATTCGAACAAGTAATTGGAATGGTATATTTTATTTTTTAAATTTATTTCTATCTCAAGATTTACCGATAGAAATGGAATAGAAGTATTCGGGGTCAAATCAATACTGATAAGACCGAAATTAAATCTCAAATATTCTGAATAGCTATCGGTAAATGATCGTAAATTCTAGTTACTTGAATGATAATCCATACAAAAAGTTTATTGATTTCTTACCATAGGCGCATTCAATGCTAGGTGAATATCTTGTACATCAAATCGCATGAAAAGTTCATTGGGTCCTTTTTTCTTTGATACTTTCGGTGTTAGTCCTCCTTCATCAGTATCATCATCGTCGTCGGACAAAATTTGATCATTATCAAATGACTGACTAGTATAGCGTCTATTAATTGATTGACATGTTTGAAATGTTTGATCAAGTTGCTCTGGTGATGTGTATCGATAGGAATTAGTTAATTGGTTATTGAAATTATTTGCTGTTACAAACATATGAGCAGGAATATCATTGTTTACAGGTACCGAACGTTCCCACATCAATAAGTTATTTACAAAGCTAAACAGAAACAAGAAAATATGATGATATTCCGATTAGAAGAAAGTCTTAGTATGAGAATAAAAGAAACGTTCTTTACCGATTATAGATGGTATCAAGAAATACTTGATCAGGTACATAAATGAATACATAGGGAATACTTATATGTAGATATAATTTTGTTTCTTCACTACAGGATGTGATGAATTCATGAATGGTTTCGGCATCAGCAACTTCAAGTACTTGACGATTATCATTTAATGTATTTTTATTTTTTAATGGTAGTTTCTTATCATTTGTTGGTAAACGACAAAAAACTGAGTCGAATAAGGTATCGGTCATCGGATTATTATTTAATTGATTCATTGCAAAATCTTTTAGATCATTTATATTGACGGTTATTCTTTATAAAACAAAAAAAAGAAATCGAAATGAACATGAATTTGATTCATTTTTATTTCTTACTTAATTACTTTGCCATTACTTGATGATAATTGTGCAATTTGTGATCGTTCAGCATCGCTATTATTCATATAGTAAACTAAATAAACAGAAAAAGTTTGAAAAAAGAAATTCTATCGTAGATAATTAATTTACCTTGAATCGAGTCACTGGTTGTTGTTAATGTTGTTGATTCATTATTGTCGAAATTCGATTGAAATTGAACTTGTTTTAAATCAAATACTAATATTTCTTTTTGAACACATTGAATCCACCATGGTCGACGTTTATTTAATGGTTGTAAATCAGCTATTGGAAATCTAGAAAATTTTGAAAACAAATTAGAAAAGATTAATAAATTCAATAGACATTTTTTTATTATACCTTAAATTAAGAATACAATTAGGAGAGCTAACTGTTAGCATTGAAACTGAATCATTTGCATTATTGTTTGTCGATGGAGAATTCTTAAAGTAAAAAGCAGGTCAATGATTTTTTTTTACAAATATAATCAGTTTAACTTACATATGCTTGACAAGCGTTTATCGATGAATAAATTCGATCAATAATTGATATATCAAAGTCAATCTGACATGATCCCAGACGAATATTAACATCAGTAAATGGTCTTAACGCAGCAAGATTACGAGTAAAGGCATTGGAAGACTTTTTCTTCTATAACGGAAAATAATTAAAGTTTGAAATATTAAATTTACAAAATAATACTTTATTTTGATTAATATCAAAATTCATTATAGAAACTTGAATTGATGGTTGAACACTGTTATACGGCACTTGAAATGATGACAGTGAATCAAAATTTGTTTCATTTGATCGAATAAATGACAATAACTATAAAAGAGATAAAAATGAAGATCATATAGTTTATTATTTAGGTTCTTTTTTACACATGTTTAGAATTCAGAGCAATGATAGAATTAGATCAGTTCAACTTCTAGTACAAAATATGCTCATAGTAGATGAAATCTTATTGAAAATTTTCAGTTTCCTTTTCTCAGACAAAGTTTTTGTGAATGAGAAGTATTTTTATTCGAACTCTAAATTATTAATAAGTATCACTCAATGAAGACAAACTTGATCTTTTGATAGTATTAGGGTCTATTACATAGAATAAAACGATCATTCGGATAGGTAAATTTTTCATATGAATTTTTGATTAGCATTAATTCTTATGCATAATTTCCTTAAGAATATGATATCGAAGTATCCATAAGGTTTTTTGCACATGGAAGAAAAAAAGTTCATGAAAAAAGTAATACAAAAGAAGAAAGATTATAAAAGAAATTTACAGTTCGAATTTTTGTTCTTGATACTTACTCGATTAAATATCATTTGTTTAGTGTCATTCATAGTGTTTGGTTTTATATTCGTATTTTCTGGACGTAAACATTCACATAAATCAGCCGAACTGAGACGTATATCCAACTCTAAGGAAAGACAATTTTCTGCTGATTGTTGACTGAAATCAATGATTAGTGGTTTTCCAAGAAGTCTAAACACGTAAGAAGTATTGATATAGGAATGACACGAAGAAACATGAATTGAAAACATACAATAAATGATCGTTGAAACAAGCTTGTGAATATTTTAATCTATACTCATTTATTTGTCTATCATCAAGTATTCCTGATGTATTTATTGTTGATATATTTGAAAAATATGCATCGGAAAATTCTCGCAACGATGTTGAACTCGTTTGAATATCACGATGAAGTAAACATAATGAGATAAAATTAAATTGAAAGCGGCATTTCATACTAATTATTGATCGACCTTGCTCAAATAGACGTTTTGCTTGTTCTATAAAAATTCATCACTTTATATATTGAAAAAGAAAAACATGAATTTCTCCGCATACCTTTTAAACGTGTTTTATCAGTTGTCGGTTGATTTGATGATGAATGCTGATGTGATGATGATCGACGATAACGATGACCTAAAACAATTCATGTGATTAAAACTTAAGACAACATTAAATTCTACTTGTAGTTGATATCGAATCAGGCCGACTACTTGTGTATGATGATGTAAGATCATTACTAAGCGACATTCCTTCAACTGAACAAAACATTGATTCAGAGGGATCTAAAAAACGAATTTGTTTTCTTCTATAACTATTATTTTCTTTTTTTCATACCTGCCGTATTATCAAGATCGGCATAATGATAATTATCATCATCGTATTGTTGTGCGCTCATTTGACAGTTTTTTCTGCGAATTTCTTCTGCTGCATTTTGTTCTATACGTTTAAAATCATCTTCCGTCATTCGACGAGTATTTCCATAGGATGTATTGTATAAAGCAGGATCACTTGTTGAATGAAGTGCTATAGAAATAAAAATAATGTATAACTGTAGATCTTTAGCTGAATTTGAACAGTAACTATTCCTTCTTTCGAGCACAAAATTTAAAAAACTTCTACTTCATAGACGCCAGAAATTCCTTTTTTCTATCTATTGAGTAGATCTTTTGGTTTTGCTATTTATATCGAAAATAATCAGTAATCACTAGAATCTGTGTTGGGTCATATTGGCAAACTTGATTTCTGCTTTTCAAAATAATGAACAGAAATCAAGAGTAACTTAAATTTTAAAAATATTATCTGTAATATGTACAAATAACAATCACTTCTATTCGATGGGTTTTAGTTGAGAAAATAAACCATAAGAATGAGTATCTTGAGATCATCATGTTCTATTGAGAAATAATTAGAAATTTAAAATCGATGGAAAAGTTTTCATGAGATATTGAAATCTATTGTATTTGGAAGTTTCAAATAAATTGTTTTTTCAGACGTCATAAGATTTATAGAGATTTTTCTTCGAAAACAATTTCTTGATTTTTACCAGCTTTTTGATATGCTGCCAATAGAATAGTTAATGATTGCAATTGCTTCGGTGTTAATAAACAATTTACTGAGCCACAACCTGCTTCAATTTCCACCTAATTTAAATAACTTAGAAAAATCTTTAAAGTTAAAAGTTTCTTTTACTTTTGGTCCAAATATTTGTTCTGATTGTTTCAGTTTAAGGCGAATATCTTGTTTACCGGATATAGTTAAACATAAGATTGGATCAAAAGTTTCATATCCAACCATTCGAGTATTTCCACCGGTAGTTGTTGTCATCATTCCTGATGAACTATTTGTTAAGACACTTGTCATCATACTATCCTGAAAAGATAAATGCAGAAGAAAAAAAAATCATTTTTCTTCATTATATCAAATTGATTTCTTACAGCTATCAAACGGTTTGATAAATTGAGTACGGATGACTCAGTCATACTCGAAGAATTTTTAAATATAGAAAACTCATCTGTATAAAGTGTTACACCACTTAATACAAAATTTTTATTAGTAAATACAGTTGGACGTATTAAAGCATTTGAATCGAGTGCCACTGTCATATCAATACTTGTTGCTTCACTGTCAAAATATTCGAATCTAAATAAAATAAAGCATATAGAAATTTTTCATTGATCATACGTATTGATTTACTTTTTGATGCGAATTTCAAGTGCAACACCATTCTCGCCATCATTAATAAGGTGTTCTAAGCGAATAACAGTGTCTGTTAGTGTTACTCGAACACGAGCAAGGACTAAAATGAAAAAAAAATTAAATCAACATACAATAGAAGAATATTTCGTATTAACAAGAAGCAATTACCAAAAATGTTGCATTTCTATGTTAAAGTGAATATATATATGCTTACATAGTTCGAGAATTTTATTATGAACTACTTTTACTTAAGTACAATAATCCATGAATGTAATTAAACGATCTATGCAAATAGTTAAAATTTTCAGAATTTTAATTCTTTATCGAAAGATAAAAAGAACTATATTTGTCGCAGCATTTTCTATAACTCGCCAAATACAATAAGAGAACAATATAGAGTTCTAGTCATTACAACACTCTCTGATTCTTTAACACTATTCATTTTATTAGAAGTAATTTTGTTATTAATACTTGCATCAAATAATATATTGTTTCTCATTTAGGATATTATCAGAAGTGTTTTTCTCCTTTGTTCAAAAGCATCAATGATGATAGTAACAGATACGATTTATCTACATCCTTTATGGAATTTAAATTAATAAATATTGAAAGATCAAAACAAGCTTTAGAATATGTAGTTAGTTGAATGCTTGTGTATATTATGAAAATCGTAAGTTACGAAAGGTACACCATTCCTAAATTAGATCTAAGTCTAATTAACATCACAAACTTACAATTCGTTGTTAATTCAAGTTTTAATTGCGTGTTACATTGAAATTTCTTATAAAAAAAGAGTAATACATTTAGACGTTCTAAATATTCAATGCTGAAAAATCAAATCTCTATCTCAATTCTCAACTACGAACATAAATTGCATTGCCGAAAAACTTATATTTTGCGTCGATGGCAAATACAAGATTTAATAGATATAATATTTTTCTTACTAGAATCGATAGTTGCTGCGAATGTTTCCAAGCCTTGATACGTCGTATCTTCTTCGGTTTCATTTTTTAAACATTCTTGTGCAATAAGCATACTCGTATTCATACTGTTAAACATAGTAGATAATTCAAAACCAGCATCCGTTAATTCTTCAAAAGAAAAATAAACACTTAAGATTCATAATAAAAATATTCAAATACAATTTATTTTACTTTGATCATTAGTCTGTTTTGGTCGTATAGTTATCTCTAAATCTTTAATGTCTAATGTAGAATTGTCACGCAGCAACGATGTCCATGGTATTGACAAATTGATTTCTCCAACATATGCTTTAACTATTTCAAGTGGAATATTATTATTCGTTAATGATTCATTCAAAGCCTAGAAAAATATTAAGTAGAAAATATTAGTAAAGAAAATTGATTTCTCAGATGATCTTTACGTTTAAATTTAGAATAACATCTTTAACTTGACTACGTCCCGAGAACAGATCAACAGATAATTGATCTAGTGAAAGTTTCTCTTGGAAAAATACACCTAAATAATGATGTATTAATTGACGACAAGCACGTGTTTTTAAGGAATTCGACCAAGGAATGAACGATTGCCACGGCATGGGAAACTATAAAAGAATCTAAAAACTAAATGGATAGGAAAAGGGAAATTTATCAGCAATATATAACTAGAAAGCATCTTATTATCTTGAAAGATGTTTCTGCATTTTGAGTCATGCACTTGACGATTGTGTTATCAATAGAATTTTTAGATTAGCTTATGATTTCATCGTATGAAAACAACAAGTCTTTAAAAAGTAAGTGACTTTTATCTATTTACTTCATCAATAATAAACGACACAAAAACTATTTGCACAAAAATGATCAATCAGCTGACGTAAACTTATGATAGTAATCGCGTGCATATCAATTATCAATTGGTTATTGATGTCACCAATCATATTTTATATGATAACCTTTCCGAAATATACAAAACTAAATAAAAATATTTCAAATAACAAAAGTCTTTGTGAATTTTCAAACAATAGTTGAAATAAAAATAGATGGTTTCAGAAATGATCTGATTGCATCGATCATATTCACCAATGAGAAAAATTGTTTCTTTCTCTTCGTTTTGTACATAATTGACATTGATTCAGGGATTTTCTTCCCTTCGTACTTGTTCATTATTTATTCTTTCGTCCGCCGCCTGATTCGTAGGTAAATGACGAAGTATAAAAACAAAACACATCTCTATTGCTCTTTGTAGATTTCTTTAAATAATAATGCGTTCACTACAAGCATTGAAAGAAGAATTACGTGTACTTGAACAATATTTCCCGAAACGAACAAATGCACCATTTTCAATTGTAAGCTCAAGTGTAGATGACATAACAAGTATTTATCGTGATCCTATTAATCAACGATCAATTTCCATCTGTGTAAATATTTCATGATTGGACAAAGCGATTTTAAAAAACAAAAGTTCTTTCTCTTTTTTTTAACTATTTCAGTGTAAAATTATCGAAGTACCAAACAAATGTTTATGGTATACAGAAAGTGATAATAATGATGATGTACAAGAACAATTAACATCCATATTTGATGAGTTAAATTCAAATACATCGAATGAAACTCGCAGTGTGACATTACAACTTGAATTTGTCATTGAACGTTTAAATACATTTTTCAATACATCTAATTTATCGCTACCAAGTCACTTAATAACTACTACAGAAAATCGTGTAGAACCTGAAGATTCAGGTGTTGATCAAGAAGAAGAAGATGATGACGATGACGATGAAACTGAACAACAACAACAGCATCATCATGAACAAGACCAATGTTCTCTTGATGATGATGATAATAATAAAGCTCAGCAAACTGGGCAATTAACTAAAGATATCGATGGAATATCTTTAGAAAATTGGCAACTACTTGAAACATTGAAATATAAAAGAATAAATGAATCAGCACAAAAGAATCATGAAAAAATCTATACAAATAAAAACAATAATCAACCAGTAAGAAAAGATGCAGCTTCATCTTTATCATCATCGTCAATGTCATCATCATCATCTGTACAAGCAACTGATCGTTTAATGAAAGAATTACGGGATATATTTCGTTCGCAGTCATATAAAAATGGAGATTATATTATTGAACTTGTAGATGAAAGTCTCTATGAATGGAATGTCAAAGTAAGAGATTATCTGATGATTTTTTTTCATATAAGAAATTGAACTTATTTTTTTAGCTATATCATGTTGATAAAGATAGCAAACTATATGTGGATCTTGAACAAATGAAGCTATCAGAAAAAAATATCGATAAACTAGATCATATATTACTGAGTTTAACATTCAATGATACCTATCCGTTTGCACCACCATTCGTATGTAAAACAATCATATCAAAGCCTATAATTAAAACAACGAATTTCAAGCAAAAAAATGTTATTATTATTATTTTTTTCTTTCTTTTCAGGTACGTGTGATTCGACCTATAATTACTGGTGGGCATGTATATTCAGGAGCGATTTGTAAGTGCATATATAAGCATTTGTATTTTGTTTTTCTCTACTGTATAATTTAAATAAATAAATAAATGTATATATATATATATATTAGGTATGGAATTATTAACTCGACAAGGTTGGTCATCTGCTTATAGTGTTGAATCGTTACTGTTTCAAATAGTAGCAACTTTGTGTAAAGCAGGTGCACGTATTGATTTAAGTTCATTGAACGAATCATTTTCACTTCAACGTGCACAACAAGCGTTCCGTCATATATCGAGTGTACATGAAAAAAGTGGATGGTATACAGCACCGAAAGCAGATGGATAAACACGATTTTTTCCTTTCCTGTGACTAACTGAAACATTTGTCTGCGCTTTTCTTTTTCTGTGTAAATATATACTTGTAGTTGTCTGTATGGATTATTTTCTTTTGACGGTGTTCAATACTGTGCTCTTTGCGTGATCGTTTGTCTGTTTATTTGTCGATTGATATTCATTGAAGAAAAAGAAAAAAGATCAGTTCTAATAAAAAAATTTAAAAAAGCATTTTTTTCTTCTCTGTTTTTCTCTCTCCATTAAACTTAATATTGATTTTTATTAGATGAACACTATTTTGTGATATACATATGTCATGTCGATAGGAAAATGTTGTCATTAACAAATCAATTAAAATAGTTTTCTTCATCATGTGCAATCGTTGTAAACGTCGCCCATTGTTAATTTTACTTTTTTTTACACATATTATTTTATTTTCAACTTATACTTTTATACAGTACCAAAGTAATGCCTCTTATGATGATTTAAAAAATAATCCATTAACTATAATATTAGCATCTGATCGTCTTCCAGCTAATCTAATTGAAAAAACTGATCGATCACACTTGAATAAGAATTATAGAAATTCAAAAATTCAACAAAAAATTGATCTATCTCCTACTAAAGGAAAGCTTGAATCACTTAATGTTTCATATGTAACAGATATCGATCAACAAGAAACAATTGTTCAATGTTCAATTTTACCAACGAATTTAGGTAATTTTACAGCATGTCAATGAAAACTAAAAATAGACAGCTAATACTTTTCTAACGAATTCACAAAAGCTGGGTGACGATTCAATAACAAAACGTTTTTTTTTTAAATTTCTTTCCTTAAATGACACTAGACTAGCGAAATATTCATATGGTATTCATTACATCGAAGTAAAACTTGCAATATTGAAAACATTATTTTGATACTTCATTGATAGCATTTATTTTTCTTCAGTGGGTCGTGTTGAAGCCGATTTGTTCTCATATGAAATGCAAGAAATCGAAAAACATCACGAAAATTCTAGTGTTCAAGTTGGTGGTCATTGGTCGCCTTCTCATTGTACATCTCGTTATCGAGTCGCAATTATTATTCCATATCGCAATCGAGATATGCAATTACGTATATTTCTTAATTTTATGCATCTATTCTTACAAAAACAGCAAATTGATTATCAAATTTTTCTTATTGAACCAGTAAGTAAAGATGAGAAAACTTAAAATGACTAATTATAATCTCTTATCTTTTTTTTTCAAGGTAGATGATATAACATTTAATCGTGCACTTTTATTTAATATTGGTTTTAATGAAGCAATGAAACATTATGCATGGGAATGTTTTATTTTTCACGATGTAGATTTAATACCGGAGGATGATAGAAATATTTATTCATGTCCACCAGAACCACGTCACATGTCAGTTGCTGTGAATACATTAAATTATGAGTCCGTTAATATTGATATAATTGAAAATTTCAAGATTTTAGAATATTTTATTTAGACTTCCTTATCGAACAATTTTTGGTGGTGTTTCAGCTTTAACGATTGAACAATTTAAATCTGTTAATGGATTTTCCAATCAATATTTCGGATGGGGTGGTGAAGATGATGGTGAGATATATTCATTTCAAATTTAACGGAAAAAAAAGAACTAACTTATGAGACATATTTTAATAGATATGGCTGCTAGAATATTAACTAAATATCGAATATCTCGTTATCCAGCATCAATTGCTCGTTATAAAATGTTACGACATCAACCAGATACACCAAATCAATCTAGGTTACTAGAATATCTATTTTTATTGTCATATAAAATTTTTGTTTTCTTAAATTTCTATTGTTAGATATAAAATTTTGGGTTTAAGTATTGCAATGCGTTCAGTTGATGGTCTTTCAAATCTGCAATATACAATGATCGAAACTCGCAAAAATAAATTATTTACACTTATTCGAGTTACCTACAATGAAGCATTAATTAAATCTGCTGTTGCTCATATAAAAAAGAAAAATGTGAAAATGATACGACATAAAACTGAACAATCGGCAATATAAAACAAAAAAGTGATTTCTATTCGTGTCTGCTATTTTCCCTCCGATACTGCTTTTATTTGTTAGACTTATGTTCATGCATCCAAAAAGAGTGCAATCACTATATGTCAGTTATAATTTCTGTTTTCTTATTTTTCTTAAATATTTTGAAAAATATTTAAAAAAAAATGATAAAAGTATCATTCATAAGAAATTCTCAATAAAAATCATTTTTTTCAGAGAAAAACGAAAAGAACATGAGTATTGAAGACAAGTTAATGAATAGTAGTGGAATACTTCAATATGAAAATGAAATTATTCTACAATTGTATCATGAGGATGGATTACTTATATTGGCTAGGTAAAAATAATTAAAATAGATAATCTGTTGATATGAATATTGTGTCATCTATCGAAATATCTAGAGGTCTTGGTTTGGAACGAATATTTTGTGAAATGATGAAATTATATTGTGCTGAACATAATCTTGTTTTTATCTTGGGTTGTACAGATGCTGAACAGAACTATTTTACTGAACAACTTATTAGTGATGGCATAGATCCACCACCACGTGTTATTACTGCAGATATATCGATTCAAGAGCGAAAAGAGCTGTATATTCAAGGTGGACTTTTCTTTGTTACTGCACGGTTATTATTTTAAAGCAATAATTTAAGAAAAACATTATCAAATCATTTTTTCTTTCTTTTTAAGTATTTTAACAGTGGATTTATTAACTAATCGTATTCCAATTGATTTAATAACTGGTTTATTAGTATATCGTGCTCATCGAATAGCCGATTCATCGTCTGAATCATTTATAGTTCGGTTATATCGTGATAAGAATAAAACTGGGTTTATAAAAGGTTTTAGTGATTCATCATTAGATTTTACTCGTGGTTATAATCAATTAGATTGTGTAATGAAAAATTTATTTCTTCGACATGCATTTTTATATCCAAGATTTCACGTAACAGTTCGTTCAACATTTGAACATTGTTCACCTGATGTCATTGAATTACAAGTACCACTAACACTATTAATGACTGATATTCAAGTATCATTAATGGAATTAATCAGTGCATGCCTACAAGAACTTCGTTCATCGACAACATGGATTGATCACGATTTATTAACTGTTGATCAATCAATATTAAATTCATTTGATCGTTTAATACGTTTGCAATTACAACCGATATGGAATCAAATTAGTATAAGAACAAAACAACTAATAAATGATATAAAAACTCTAAGACTATTTGTTCTTCATTTAACGCAATATGATTGTGTAACATTTTATAATGCTGTACAAGCTATTTTTATTAATGAAAAATTATATGGTTCTCGTGGAAAAAATATTCATTCGCCACAAGGATCAACAGGTAGTTGGTTATATTTACCAGCTGCTGAACGATTATTAATGGTAATTAAATATCTTCTGATATAAAAGAGAATTTCATGGATGATTTATATTCAGGCATCAAAATGTCGAGTATTTGGTGAAGTAGCTAAAAACCAAATTCAACAAGTAAAAGACGATGAAGAACCAGTAGCAAAACTCGAAGAAAATCCAAAATTAAAACTTGTCTCTGATGTGCTTCAAGAAATTCGAGAGAATGAAGATAACAAATTATTAGGGCCTCCTGTGACATTAGTTGTATGTGCAGAAGACCGAACATGTTCACAATTGAAACAGGTTTGGATTTATTAGAAAATTTCCTGTATAATCTCGTATTTTATTGATTTTTATAGTATCTTTTGTTAGGTGGACGAATTATGCTTGAACGTTTACTAGAACAAACTCTCAATGCATCAACAGTAAATGAAACAAGTAAAGAAAGTGAAACAAAACAAACAACGGTAAAATTTTAATACGAAATAAACTTAGTATATTGATAAAAAAAGAAAGAAATCTTTGATAATAATAAAGAAAGAATGGAAAAACATTTTTCTCAAGTAGTAGTAATAAACAATGAAAGCTTTAATTTTTGAATAGCAATATGGAGTATTGTTATTCTGAAAAATTCTACAACAGACCATATTGACATGTACTTATACATCAAACTAAATATCTTTGTTAGTATCCTAGTTGATGAAATTACGCTCTCATGTCGTATTGATGTACGGACATTCCAGGTTTTGACATTTGCCTGTGTCAATCCAACATTAAGCTGAATCGTAAATTTGACATTAACACGTCTTAAAGATCCTAATATATTGTCTAGGAAAAGAAAGGAAAGAAAATACGAACAACAACTGACACCAATGAAGAAATATCAAATGACAGTGCTAATATCGACAAAAAACCAGACATAGAAGGGGTAAAATTTATGTCAATTGCGTTTTGGTTTTCATACTTAAAAAGTTGTTAGATTGAGGGCGGCTATGTTATTGAAGATGATGACGGATCAACAAGTCCATCTACAACAATTGTCTATCCATTTAGTGGAAATATAGATAACCATTTTATATTGGGAAAGATTTTACTTAAATATCGTCCACGTTTTATTATACTATATGATGCATCATTAACATTTGTTCGACAACTTGAAGTAAAGAAAAGAAAAGAAAAGGGCTTCGAATTGTTTTGATAGTTTTACTTTTGTTTATAAAGGTTTTCAAAGCAACAAATCCTGAACATCCATTACGTATTTACTTTCTTCTTTATGGAAAATCAATTGAAGAACAACGATATTTATTGAGTGTAAAGAAAGAAAAAGAAGCTTTTGAAAACCTTGTTCGAGAAAAAGCGGTATGATCAAAATACAGATTCGTTTCCTAATAGGAAGACAAAAAAACCAACCGACGTCGAATTTCATTTTTTTAGTCTATGGTAATACCGGAAGAACGTGAAGGACGTGATGAATACAATCCATTATTAAGTCGCGATGCAACTCCAGCTAATCAACAAGCCTATGGAGCTGGGGCAACTTCTACTATTGATCAAAGTGATACAAGACGTGGTGGTATAATGCATATGACAACAATTTCGATTAATCGTCCAAAAGTATTTTGAAAAATACCATAAAATAAAATCTTCTTTTTTTCTCTTCTATTAAGATTATTGTTGATATGCGTGAATTTCGTAGTGAGCTTCCATCATTAATATGGAAACGTGGTATCGATATAGAACCAGTGACACTTGAAGTTGGAGATTATATTTTAACACCTGAAATATGTATTGAAAGAAAAAGTGTTTCGGATTTAATTGGTTCATTAAATAACGGTCGTTTATATCAACAAGCATTGCAAATGACAAGATTTTATAAAAAACCAATGTTACTTATTGAATTTGATCAAAAACAAGCATTTCATCTTGCTGTGAGATTGTTTTACGGAAAAACTTTTATTGAAGTTATTTCTCGTTTATTTGTTTCCCTCATAGAATAAACAACGATATAATTCATCATCAGAATTCAGTTCACATGATATAACATCAAAATTAGCTCTATTAACTATGCATTTTCCGAAATTGAAAATTTTATGGTGCCCATCACCGCATACTAGCGCAGAATTATTTGAAGATCTTAAAGTATAATAAAATTAATTTCTCATCAAGTTTTATGAATAAATCGTCTATTGTTTTTCTAGAGAGATCGAGAAGAACCCGATACTAAAAGTGCTATGTTAGTCACGGCTGAATCAGATTTACTTGATGATGATGAACGTTATAATACAGTTGCACAGGTAGTATTGATTTTTTTTTTTTATAATATAATTTTTACAAAACTTTCATTCGTATGTTTCAGGATTTCTTAATCCGTATGCCCGGTGTAACATTTAAAAATTATAAGTTAATAATGAATAATGTTGAGAATTTACGAGTATTGAGTCAATTGAGTGAAAATCAATTAACGACAATCATGGGAAATTCGAAGCAGGCATCATTACTCTATAATTTTATTCATAAACAAAAAGGTGACCTTGTTCTTGATATTAAATCTAAGGTAACATCGAATAGTACATGGAAAAAGCGCCGATAAAATATAAAAATTCAGATGATTTATTTGATCTATTTAGTCTATATGTAAATATATATTTCTTTTTAATGAACAAAATGAAAAAATTCCGAAAGAAATAAAAACAACAAGAATACAAAGTTATTTGTAAAAAGAAAAAGAAAAGACTAGAGAATGAGAAAAGAACAAAAAAACAAGAAAAAGAAAGAAATATAATTCGCTTTGGTACAACCCCATTGAGACTTACAATATAAAACGGCAACAGCAATTGTCTACCGAAACAATTTGTCGAATTTGAGTATGTCATCGACTAATACATTGATGGTATACTTATGCTCATACATCATAGATGAAAAATAAATCTGACAAATGAAGCGCAAAACTATGAGCGACGAGTTCGTCTTAAACCCCACCTTCTTGTTGTTACTGGTACATTTAAGTTATTTGCTGGACTATAAACATGAACAATTACAGATTTGAATGGTTCAGGTGTAGGAGAAAAAGTTAATCTTCGTATTGGTCTAAACATAGAAATTGTTGTTGTGGTTGTCGTCGGAGTAGTTGTTGTTGTTGAAATAGTTGTACTTGTGGTGGTGGTGGTGGTGGTGGTCAGGGTTGTTGATAGAGAGAATCGAAAACGTTGTCGATAGTCACTTATCAATTTGGGTGACTTATTGTTTGTTGAATTCACATTTTTCGCCTTTTGTCTATGAGATTCATCTTGTTGATCAACAATACGACGTGCAGCAGCCGTTTCCAAAGATATGTCAGTATTAATGCGAACAAAAGCAAGAAAGTTTAAATAGTTATCATTATCAAATTTACGCCTTAATCTTGTATGGCACATGTGTGAAATGGATAAATAACCACGATTTGGGTCTTCATAGAAAAGACGATAAGAGTCCCAACGACCAAAGTCAATATCAGAACGTTTTGTTTCAAATACACATTGACTCTCGTTGCGTTCCGTCTATAATAACAATGAGAGAGAGAGAGAGAGAGAAAATAGTATTTTTTCTTATTTATTCATTTTTGTTTTACTTACAAGGCCAAATAATTGATTATTTTTACCACAAAGATAGCGTTTACTTTCTTTATGTTGTATTAGAAAAAGATTGACTGCAATTGGAAGAAACACAAAGACACCTATAAATAAGAGATTTTCATATTTCTACTACTTTTTTTCTTATTATATTTATAACATCAAGTTAAGAAAAATAATTTTTAATTAGTGCTATCATCATTATTTCGCTGTCTTTTCAGGAAAGAAAAATAAAAGTGTCATTTCTACTGAATCATATTTCTGTTTTCTTTGAATGATACTTTCCAGAGAAGTATAGGCTATGTGTTATTCTATTCTGATATAGTTATGTTTGCATTAGGTAGTAAGAATCGCCCATCAACAATCTGTAAACAATCATCATTGATGCAATTTATCATCTGCAAAAAGCGACGCCGAACCTATGCAAATATCCACATAGATACAGACGACAATTGGAAGTAACCCTGGAGATTACTGACAACTAATATACATTGAATATGTAGGCGGGTTAATGAGAGTGTCGACAAGTTTCAGACGGCGACTTAGATCAGCTGCTTTTACCGTTTGCTATATGATTGATGAGGTGTTTCGAAGCAAGAAAAAGAGAAACTAATGTACTAACATAGATTCCAGCCACAAGAAAGCAACACACGATAAATGACAACATGACAATGATTATCAAAAATGAAATGAAAGAATGATATATATATATTATGATGGAACATATCAACTACAGTAGTTTAAGTAATAATAGTAAATGGAGAAGAAGAGAAAAGAAATAATTATTCTATGCTGACTTATGAAAGACGTGCTCGTTGCCAATCAATTTATATGATCACCAATGAGACAGAAAATGACAGAAACAGAGAATAGTATATGTTTACTTTTATCCTGATTTTGCATAAAGATTACTCGAATCAATTATGCAACAATTCAACCATTATTGTTCTTCTTTAGAAATCGGAACTAGTCCACATCGAGATCTGATAAGAAATATATATATATATATATATATATATATATTCTTGATCAGCGATGTTACATGATTCCTTTTTGGAATTTAAAAATTCTTCATTTCATCTCAATAATTCAATATTCATTCGAAATGAAGTTAATGAATACCTAAGCTAATTAAATTCACATACTTTCGACTATGAATGTGTACTGAATGATTGGGAATAATAAAAAAAAGAATATATTAAATTATCCTTCAAAACATAACTAAACGATAATAGATAGTTAATAGACGATGACAAGACAAAATTCTCCGTTATTAAGTCATTCAACAAGTGTCTTTCTTGTGTGACAAAGATCGAGAGCAATTAGTACCTCGCTTTGTTTCATCCACAGATATGAAGAGAAAAAACCAAGGTCGCTATCACACCCGCAGAGTGTCTATGTGTAAATTGACGCAATTATACACATTATCCTTTCGTGTGTGTACAAATGTATACTTCACGGCCTTTTACTGATCTATGTCCTTGTATAGTCTCAATAATAATATATTATCTATCGAGTGATTCTTACCATCTTTTGTTTCTTTTGTATCATCAAGATTTGTCACATGTTTAGCATCAACATAACCATCCATGGAGCGCATTTGTAATAAACACTGAGTTTTAGATATGATTTTATAAGTTGATACAAGTTTTTGTCGTTCATCATATGTATCACGTTGAGCACGTGAACGTTCAAGAAGGGATTCTAAGAAGGTCGTATCTGTTATTGCAGATACGAATGAGGGTGAAGGGTGATGAGGATGTCGGTGAACATAATGTATGTAAAATGGTGATTGCACCATATTAGATGATGAAATTGTTTTTAGGAATGTTAAATGGAAGAAAAGAAAAAAGAATAAATGTCGAATAGCGACGAATTGTTGACTTATAAAGTTGCCAAACATGGTCCAAATCAACCATGGCGATCCGATATTCGCATGTCAACAACGGCGTTATACAATAGCCAAGAGTCAATACAACAATTATAGAATGAACATATTGTTAAGGCGATAAATTAACATCTAAAATAACAATAATAAAATTAAAAAACTTGATTCGTAACTATATATAATGGATACAGATGAATGCGACTGTTTCTTTTGCTACTGAAAACATTTCGTTTCTTTCTATTGCAATCAAGTCGGAGATAACTATTGGTAACGTTCGAAGAGTTTATTTAGCGATAAATTTCAATTCAGTGTCGACCGACAGTTTTATCTTCAATAACAAGTTCTGAAGCTGTTATTCGTTGTCTTCCCCCTGAGGAATTACGCGAGTTGGTCAACAAAAACAAATAATATTCGGATTTACCATAAAATATATCCTCGCAATATTATCAGCAGTTGTATCGAACTTTATTGTATCACAACGAACTGAAATAGTTTCAGAAGAAGAATTATTAGGATTATCTACCCCTATTTCTATTATATAGGATCTCGAATATTAGGCGTTAAAATAAAAAATTCTAAGTTTAGATGTAATAACATGCAAGTAAATGAATACAAACAAGTGTTATTGGCCTTTGGTAGATATGAATCTAATAAATGAAAGATTCAAAGATCAACGCAAACTTTTACCTTAGTATAAATTTGTTTATTTGGCTTGGATAAATCTAAAAATAATTCGACCACCATTCACGAGTGAAGATAATCATCGATGACTTATAAAACCACAATATACAGAATGAAAATACTGTTTTTTAGTACTGTGGTTTCTTTTTATTTTCACTTCTTTTTCCTACTCGCCGTCTGCTTTCTAATCAATCAATATGTGGAACAGGTTTTCTCGGTTGTTTATGCTCGTATGTTTTTTTTCTGACTACTCTTTCATTCACTCATTCATTCGTCAAAATTGAAACTTGATGGAAAAAAAAGGAAGAAAAATGAAACCGATTACAAATACAATATGAATAGTAGAAAGAGGAGGAGAATTAGCAGATCGACTGGCACCACGTCATTGTCCATGAGTAAAAGGTTAAATAAACTCCTCCTTCTTTCAGACCTAATATATACATATACGCATAGATGTATGTAATGCATATGCACTTATGTATGTGTTCAGTATGTATATATGTATGTGTGTATATATGTATATATGTGCCTCAAAGAAGGGAATTATGATAATTGTTGTAGGCTACCAAACCTACCAGTCTCGATTATATAGATGGTAAAAGTATAGAAAAGAAGAAGAAAAAAACTATAATACATTTTTTTTGTGGTTAGAAGTAAGAGAAAAAGCGCGCGCAACAGAGAAAGACGGAGCAATGGACGAAGCATTCCGTCTCTCTCTCTCTCTCTCTCTCTCTCTCTCTTTCGTATAATACAGTATATGTACCCAATTTGCAACCCTGTTGGATAATACAACAACCCTGGGCTAATACTGAAGCGACAGGAAGTCAGTTTATGTAATGAGGATACGAGAAAAAGAGAAAGAGACAGAAGTATTTTAACCAGGGACATACGTATAAAGGCGTATGAGCCATGTCACTCACTTTCTTGATCGACAGCTGTTTTCAGTTGTCTCTACTTCTGTTAAACTTCACTCAAGAAAAAAAATCTTGAAATACGCTTAGCTAAAATATTTTGAAAGTTTTGCACATAGCTGCGGTACAAAATCTAGAGTATTTTAAATGAAAACAAATCAATAGGCGTTATTATGTCTTTGTATGTTGAACTATGACATTTGATTGTTAATGATTATTGAATCAACCTGTTTGCCGATTGAAAAATACTTTTGGATTTATGTATGTGCATATCTCTATGCACCTAGAAGTACGAAATACGAGTTCTGCTTGTTGTTGTCATCATTGTCGTCGAACAGCTCGTACATTCCATTAGCCACATTTTGTGGATGCAAACAGGCATCAGAATCGGTGACAAGGACACGTACATACTTCTTCAGACAATCAAAGGGATTCATATTTTCGTACGCAAGCCTTCTCATTTGCTTTGCTCTCTCTCTCTCTCTTTTTTCCTCTGTTTCTCAAACACTGAGAGTCAATACAACAAAAAATGCAAATTCTGTTTCTTTCTTTCTTTCTTTCTTTAATACACACGTACATAGATGTATTCATTCATTCATTCATTTGTATTAATTCTAAAATCGAGACAAAAAATTGCATATAAAACACTCGTAAATGTGATAGATTATTAGAATATCTTACTCGCATTTTTTTAATGACTGATTTAATTGATGACGCTTCTATTTTTTGAAAATTTCTGTTTCCGTCCGTATGAAAGTAGGTAATGATGCTCTTTAATATTCCTATGTCGATGTAGCATTTTCTACTCTTTAATCATATATTGATGTTGTTTGAAGTAGGTGTAACTTCTTGAAGGCTTCAATAAAATACTGTTGAAACATTTTTTTCATCGATTTTGACTTTATTAATTGTGACGTACATCCCACGCTCCGAAAAATCAGTCATAAATAAAACATTGGTATGACTCAAATTAAATGAAACGAATAAGCATAAAAAACATAGAAGACTTTCCGGTGAACTCTTTAGATATTCGTCTATTAAAGACACTTTTATACACTAATCATTAGTTATATAACAAGAGAAAAAAACTTTATGGATAATTGTGAAAAACATTATTCTAAATTTTTGTATATATAGAAAAAGTAAGGAAACATAATTAAATTGACTTCAAAATTAACAGATAATATATATAATAAAAAAACACTTTCTATTTTATTGATCTCAGATTCTTACCCAAGGTTGTTTCTTTCTTTTTATTCAGACATCAATTGATGCCATCGAATCTTTAAGCAATAATAATGATCAAAAGACATATCAAATTTACTATGTAGAAAAGAGAGGTGCTAGACGTATATTTGATTCTATCAATGCCAGAACGTTAAATGAGTGCTGAAACCAACTGTTGCAGATCCTTCATAATTTATATTTTCTTTTTGTTATATGTCTGTCATGATACTTAACGTATATCTTCAACATTTGTCATCGCCGTCATTGGTAAGGACTGATGACGAAAAAGACCGCGAGCAATCGCACCTCGTTCGATAATTTCTAAATCTGTTTGATGTAAATGAATTTTTGTTCTTGCAATACGAATATAGAAACCAATTGAAAATAAAATAAATGGACAACCAACAATACACAGCGTTACAATTGCTGAAATAGCTGCTGTAAATGAATAACCACTCACTTTTATCCATAGAATCAGACCAAGTTCCAGTATAAATAAAAATAGACCGAAACCAGTAGAAATAACCCATGCTATTTCAATATATATATCTAATGATGACAATGGTTGACTATTTTCATTATTGAGCCAAACATCACTTTGACGTATGACACTTTTTATTTCAGGTAACATACACATTGACATAAGTAAAGCAAGTAAATGAACACCAACAAGCAAACATGACACAATTACATAGCATATAAGAAGACCATCACTTGTACTACGACTTGTATATGCATCAAGTGATAATTCAACAATAGCTACCTATGATAAATATTCATAAAGGTAGGCTCTTGTGTTTCTTCTTTAAAATTAACTTACAATTGCAAATCCACTAAGTAATGCAGATGTTTCATTAACACTTTCAAGTTTTGATTTACGATAGAAAATATTATGTAATCGTTGGTCATCTTGATGTGTTCTTCCTACGTATAAATAAACAATTATAAAAAGAAATGTTCAGATGAATTTATAGATAGATTATATTGAATATAATAAGCACCTTTTCTAGGTGATAATACAATATCTTTATGAAGAGCATTACCGACGATACGTGTACAGAAATGCATGCTTTTACAAACCCTTACTGGACAAATTCAATGAAGTGTCAGACATATTCACTGATTGTTTATATTGTTTGATCTAATAGTTGATGATGCATCACGGTTTAATCAATAGAATAGAACTAGATGGATTAATTCATCTACTAGAAGTTTATCTTCTTGAATTTTTCTTCTCGTCTACTTCAAATTATATTCTTTTGCTGGGACGAAAGAAAATTGATCATGTTTGACCTATATACTACAATAGGTAAACATATCGTAGAAACAACGAATGCTTTTTTTTTTAATGCATGTAAATATATAAGTAAAAGTCATATTTAATACATATTCACTGTTAAAATAGCATGCCATTTGACTATCACTTTTGTTCTTTTTTTTTAAATATTTAAGCCTTTATCCATGACGAGTGTCTTGAAATTTCGACTAGTAAAATGTTATTATTTTGAATATCGTTATGGACTATGAATTTCTGTTTGATAAGTACTTGGTGTGGTAATTTGGTTTTATTCATTAACCAGATCTTACACTATAATTTGATTTTCGTATAATTCAATACATTTTGCACTCCTTGACTGAAAATTTCATAAATTCTCATTCAGAGCTTGATTTCAATGAGCTTGAAAAATGTCATTGCTGTGAAATGTCAAAGCTCGACGCTGCTTTAATTGTAAACACATCATCATAATCGTATAACTCTTGATGATCAATCGTGATACTTAAACACAGCGAAGATGAATACAAATTTGAGCGAAAGGAAAAAACCACTGACAAATTGCTCGCTGTTTCGCTCAATGGAATGAAACATCATCGATGAATCTTGATTAGTCAGTGATTCTTGAGGGTATCTCAATACATCGTGGTGAAATAACGATTTTCGAACCAACTTCAACAATAAGTGTTACTATATGAAAAAAACACTTTCTCACTGTAGTCAGTATACAAAAGAATTTGGACTCTCCATGATTTTTTGTTGTCTTGATTTGTATGATAAAAAACAAAAATCAAATTTACCTTCTTTTTCTTATTAGACAGTCCTCATCTTCTAGTTATATGAATAATTTTGAAGTATACAAAAGTTTTTCTTGAAAATATGAAATTTTTCAATATATATAGAGCAAGATTTTTATGTTTTTCACATGATTGCTCGCCTTTCAGACATTCTTTTTAAATCGCTTTATTTATTGTGACGAATTTGCCATGAGGCGCTGACCGTCTATCTTTCCGACATTAGGGCTGAATCATATGTATATTACTAGAACAAGCATATCCAGCTCTATCTATTGGCATGTTTTTCAATGAAGAAAGATATACCTTCTATATTGTGATCTAATTCAAAATAAATGTGGAAACTTTGGATTTCATCTGAGAGTTATGTGTACTGCAAAAGGTGCATGGGACATATGAGTCATTCTAGAATGCCTGAACACCAAAATTATCCTGAGAAACTAGGCAATTTGATTTCAGGATGCAGTTTTGTGCATTTTGAGACTTTTGCCAGGCGATGTTTCGTTAGAAAGCTACGCTTTAGATCGAAACTAATATCAGATTCGGAATCAGCGTTAAAAACTGAGTCGATTTATATATGTCGTGAATAATTCTGAGAAAAATTTGTGTTTTGAAAAAATCCCTGTACCCCTCTGTGACGGTACGGTCACTACTGATTTTATTAATATATATATATTATTTTCTATATGAGTATAATTAATCGTTTCTTTTTCTTGTACACGCCAATATATAAAAAATCAATGTATCATATACTTACTGTTTTTCCTTTTAAATGAGTTACTATGTATTCATCTTTCTCAACAAAATAGTAGAAGAAGGTTCTATTGCCTTTTTCTTCTTCTATTCTCAACTGTTCTTCAACATACTCAACGCTAATTCTTTGAACTATTGTTGAATAACTCTCGTTCGTTTCTCTATATTGTCTTGTTCCATAAATCATTGGTATCCTTAGTCAAGTCATANCGATAACTCAGCCATTTCTTGAGGGATTCTTCTCATCTTCGAACTCAACCGAAATATTCATGAGATTGAACTGTGTGGAAAATTTCATCACGATCTGACTCTCCTTTCGAAAGTTATCGTGCCTACGGCCGCCCGGACACACTGACCGATTCTAGTGTACTCACTTTTTGAGTACACTAAGAACAAGCAAAAAGTATACATTTTTGGTAAAACCCGTCGCGATTCGCTCAGAAAAGGCACCTAAGCCTGGAATTGGCATAGTTAGATAGGTCTTGACGGGCTTTATCGAATGATTATCTTTACAGTAGCATTCAATAATTGCAAGCTCCCCTAAGCAGCAGATTCATTGCTAAAACCTGGTTTTCGTCGTAAAACCCGTAGCGATTCGCTCAGATATGGGACCAAAAACTGAAATAGAGGAACGGTGATAGGACTTGGCGAGCGCTATCCAATGGACATCTTTCTGACCGGATTAACCGCTTGGATCTTCTCCGAAACGGTAAATCCATGTCTCAGCTTGTGATTTCTTCGACGAATGATTACTGTTTCTATTAAGCTTTTGAAACGTAGATGAGCAAGAATAATGAATCACAATATTCGATTCCAGCAGAGCACTGAATAATTTGTGCTTTCGCTTCTTCGTATAATTCAGCATGAGACGCTGAATTCCAATTCTAATATCAATCAAGGGTCAACTACACAATATCGCTTCGAAAATAAAAAATCAGGCATAAATATAGTTGCAGCAAAAAGCAAAACGTTAAAAGGTATCTCATTTATAATTGATATAATTCAAACTTCGATATTACGTCTAAGCCGGCTAAGATTCTTCATCAAATTCATAAATGGTGCCTCAAACTGCTGAAACTATGACTGTAGTTGCTAGAAATGGATATATGGTTCAGGAACACATACATGACCTTCTAGATACATTACTGAAGTTGCTGAAACAACACAGAACGCACATTACGACGACCTGATACGTTCGTAAACGGCCGTATACTACCGTTTTATAATGTTTTCGACCGTAAATCGCCGTAATTAGACGTTTTGGCATGCACCGTATTTCGCCGTGTCGTAAACGGTTACTAACTGCCGTAATGTGGTCGAATATTTCAGTATCCGATCGTTTTTGGCACGATGAAAAACGACAGTAATACGGTTCGTACCAAACGGTCATAAATTATGGCCAAACGGCCGCGTCCGACCCAAGTTAATCTACCTGGGTACGATCGCCACCCGAGACTTTTTCTCCTCAATGTATTCCTGTAAAGTTAGAGACAATACAAAAAGTCTGCAGTTGTAAAGGTTTGTTACTCTTTATTTGTCGAAAAGATTGATAAAGTCTACGTTTCCTATATTTATCTCAAGACAATGCCACCAAAACTAAAATTGAATGAACATAATTTCTGACTCACTAAATCTGAAGTTCAATGATCTCTCAGTGATCCGACTCGAAATGTATCAAAACAAGTTTTTTTTTACCTTGATTACCGTAATTTCTTCCCTCGTAGCCACGATTTCAGCCTAAATAAAATAAATCTAGAATATGAGCGAATTCCAAATTTTTCAAAAACTTGCTGATGTGTTGTGCCACAATATTCGGTACTCTCTCTTGCGTTTGTTACGATTGGCATCATATGTAAAAAAAACGCTCAGACGCAATCGAACATCTAGCGACTACCTATGGTGTCGGTTCTGGCACTGGCACCCATTCATTTTTTATTTCGCACACCTCTAAATCCGACTTAAACGAACTACGTAAGTTTCTGCTTCGCTCGTTGTGACATCACTGATTGTTTGAGTTTGAGCAAATCGAATTAATGAAGTTCTTTCATAAAAGCAACATGTTGAACAACTTTATGAGACAATAGTAAGTGTTTAAATTGGTATATTGTGTTTTATTTAACGTATATTATAAACAGCATGCAAACAGGTATCTATCTCAATTTAGTCTTAATTAAATATATGAATAAGTTAAATTATCGATAATTTTAATTTGAAATAAATGTAACCTATGATACTTAAGATTCATTTTTACATTAAATTGAAATCGATACCCCCCACACACTACATGATAAACACTTTGGCAGGCGCACGATGGCCTAATGAATGAATCAATAATGAAAAATGTTAGGCAAAAAGAAAAATGCCATCAGCCATTCATTGTCGCTTAATATGACAGTATCAAATATTTTTGTCCATTATTTGTTTCGATAGATGGCAATGAGAAAAAGCAGACATATATATTGAAATAAATAGATAGAGTGAGTTAACCATGGACACTTCACACAACAATCGTTTGAGTATACTCGATGGGTCGTGAAGGTACGGTGGAAAACGGTCGGAAAGCACGGGAAAGCGCTGGAAAGAGGAAGCAATATTTCAGTCGGAAATTACTGGAATTTTTCTGTGAATTCCGGTCAACTTCCAGCTGGAAAGCACAGGAAACTGACCGGAATCCACAGGATAAAAGATCCGGTAACTTCCAACCGGAATACTGCTTCCGCTTTCCCGTGCTTTCCGACCACATACGGTGATTTTTCTGCATTTGTCCGGCTGGTTCCTACGGTATCTGTCCTCCGGAATCATTGACCTGAGTCGATTTTCCCAACGAAATGTTAGTCACCATTTTCAACAAACTAAATATGATGGATGTTCTCTATTTGTTTGTAGATGCTAATGAATGGTTTGACCGATTAGTACTTTACCCTTTCTATATTCATTATCTCGATATGACCATCAATCCAATGTTTAATGGTGGTTCTTCAATAGGCAATCAGGCTCTTGATATAATATGTGAAAAAATCTTACCTCGAATATATCATCAAGTAGAGAAACTCATCGTTGAATCACATTCAATGAAACGTATTCTTCTTACTGCCAATTTTTCACAGCTTGACTCGTTATTTGGCATCGCAGCGGCTCTCTCAAAAAATATAGGAATTCCTATATAGGATAGGTCTAAAATATATAGGATCGCCCTCAACTATATAGGAAAAATATAGGATGACAAATTTATTCCAGAAAAAGATTTAGACACCGAAAAATCACTGTAACAGCATTGAAGATGATAATGTGTTGTTTTTGCACGTATATCTAATCAGCTAAATAAAAATATTATTAAGTTTTGAAAAGTAATGGAGCAGCAAGATTTTCTTAAAACATAAAAAAACTAATTTATGTTCGATTTATTTTCACTATTGGACATGCATGCACTTTAGGGTGTGGGCGAGTTTCTGAACAAAATACTCACACCCACACCCACACCTTTTTGGTATTCAGTCTTTTAGAATTTCATAGTAAGCTACATCAAATTTCATCGAAAACTAAGCATCCGTTCAGGAGTTATAACGTTGTGCATTTTTTTCAAATACTGCCAAGATTTTAGCAAAATTTCAAACCGTTATAACTCCTGAATGGATGCTTATTTTTCGATGAAATTTGATGTAGCTTACTATGAAATTCTGAAAGGCGGAATACCAAAAAAGGTTAAAAACATTTGCCGGTTGGGCAAGCAAAAAAATTATTTTGTTTTCGCAAACTACAATCACAAACTTTTGACCACAAAACCTCATTACTTAGCTCCAATATGACCCCTCATAAGTTCCATCTAGGTCTCATGCACTGACGCTGAGATCTAGCATACCCAGAAATTCTGGATAAAGCACTGATACAAAGACAACTAATGCAAAGAGTATACTATATACATTATCTAGATGAACCAATAGGAAATAAGCGCCATACAAATTGTTACTGACAATATTTAAATGATGTGTTGAACACTTATCAGGAGTTTTTTGAATTTTTTTAGAAGAATCTTCAATTTTATCAAAAAAAAATAGGAATATAGGAAAAAAGCTCAAAATATAGTCTATTATAGGATAAATTTTTAAAATATAGGAAATACAGGATATATAGGACTGCTGCGAAGCCAGCTCGTTATCACTTGTTAATTTTCAAGAAGAAATACTTTTACAGTATTTGACAGGTATACGATTTTTCATATTATTTATTTTAATGAGTAAAAGCAGGAAGCCATAAATTAATAATCGTCTTTGTTTTTAAATTGAAGGTGATTCAGTGCTTCGTAAGCTTCTTACTCAACAAATTACACATCTTAATATCGATATTCAGGATGCAGAATCAAGAAAATACTTCGAAATTCTATCAAATATATTCACTTTGATTTTATCTTTATGTAAACGATTAATCGATTTGAGTTTTTATCGTGTTACCTGAACGATGCTTCCCGATGTGTGTTTATAATCTACTATCAGCATATTGTATGTCTTCAAGTTTAACTAAATTGAAAATTAATGTCCAAACTTTGAAAAATTGTCTTTATCTTATTGATGGGCGTTTCGACTTTTTATCAACATTGATTATTTATGTGAGCAAACTTTCACTCCCATCATCAGATCTAGATAACACAGTAAGTATAATTTCCGATCATTGTTTTGAGGAAAATCATTCAACTGAATACATAGATATTCTTAATTTCTTCTTTTTTCTATAAAAGAAATTTTCCAAATTGAAATGTTTCGCATTAACTTCGATTGTTTACACATTGGTTTATGATAATTGTATTATTCCATTACTTCGTCGTATTGATAAATCTTGAAGAATTGATATTATATATGTCATTAATGAGACACGACTCTACTTATATTGATGGTACTCAATGATATGATCAAATTCTTGTTCATATTCAAGAATTAAACAAATCTTCTTTCAGTATTAATACATGGGTTGACGACAAGAATACTATGATTGATCTTTTCTCAAGTGAAAACAGTGAACACAGTTTTATTGGAACAGGAAACGGACAAGTTGTTTCGTGTGTTCATCCGAGATCAAAGGAGGAGGCCAGACGCAGGGCTCATATTTATTCATTTCCATATCAATTACAACTCTTTTCCAGGTGATATATTTAATAAAGTTCGATATTTGATGATGACTGATATCAAGGGATTTATAGAAAAATAAAATAAAGGAATTCTGAGCTGAAATTTTGTCTAACAATAGATCTCGTTGGTGTTAAAAAATTGTAAAACTTTCAGCTAAAACTGATACTTTCTTTTAGAGATATTGCAGATTAAAGAAAACGGCCATGGTCCAAAAATTATCGTAAAATTTATTTTTCTTTAATCTGCAATATCTCTAAAAGAAAGCATCAGTTTTAACTGAAAGTTTTAAAATTTTCTAACATCAACGAGACCTATTGTTAGACAAAATTTCAGCTCAGAATTTCTTTATTTAATTCTTCTATAAATTCCTTGGCTAAGGTCGAAAATTCAGTAAAACGGTCTTAATTTCGAAGGAAAGGCCTAAGGGCACGGAATCTTTTAGACTTTTCCTAGTCTCATCGGTTCCTACCTATGAGCAAAATATGAGACCAAACGGTGTGAATCATTTGGGAATGTTCCCTCGTAAAGTTCATAGTTCGCCAATGTTCTCTAGATCGACACATTATCTGTTAACAACATTGAAACATGCCAGAAAAGTGAGCATTTTTGTATGAAAACCAGAAGAATCTTGATCTGGACTGATTGTAAAATCACATGTTTTCTAGAATGAATCTTCTATAAATCGTCATGATAGACATCATTACTATATAGAGAAGCGTACTATGCAGTGAAGACTGCCTGTTTAGAAACAAAAAGATAAATTTTATTTCTTGTATTTACCTTACAAATCAAGAAAACAGGCCGGATGTCCATATACTTTTTGAACTGACTGTATATATTGTTTCTTTTTCTTTATAGTTCCTGTCCATTAATTTTTAGTTATAAAAACGCAAAAAAATGTGTTTGAACTGTAGCGAAGCAAGGACTGCAATTTAATTGGCTTATCATCTGTATATAAAAATGAGTAATGTCTTGTTTATACTGAAATAATAATGTATGCATTGAGTTCTAATTAAATCGACATGCATCATCGACTAATTAAAACTCAAAACTCGCCACTGAAATGCAGCCAACATGCAGAAGTCTAGCACATTTCATAAAAAATGAATTATAGCCTCTATCTTTCTTCGTTGATAAACACGTCAATCAAGTTCGAACTTTGTTACAAAAGAATTCATTGTTTTGGTCATATATTTACTTTGTAATAGGTTAACGTTTATTTTACTTAAGAGTCAAACAAATAGCTTGCGCAGTAAAATTGAATTAGGATATTGAATTATTGTTTCCAACTAACGGTAGCGATCAGATTATTTGGTTCAATTCTATCTAGTTCACATCATGTATTTGACACTTTAGCATCCTTTACTTATTGCGCACCACCATAAAATAAATATACTCCTCTTCTTTCATGAAACATATTCAACTAGAAATATACGCGATCAAGTAATGTTATTATCAAATCTTGTATTTATCGATATTTTAGGTAGTTAATTTTCTCTTTTACATTAGGTCTCAATATTTATCATTTTCATATGGGTAATAAGGCAACTAGTACTTTAGTAAGACCTTCAGAAATTAATTTATCACTAGATAATAATGATATATTTCAACCTGACCACATTCTCAATGGATTCTAATGAATTTATTATTCGTTTTAATGCCGAACAACAAGAAGAAATATTAAGAGTTTTTGAAAACGATAGAGTAGTCATTGTGTCGAATGTATTAACTGAAGAGCAGTGTCAACGTAACGTTAATGAAGTTAGGTGATTTTAACATGAAATATTCACTAGAATTATTGAACAAGATAAACTCGAATGATGGACTTCTTGGCGGTCTAGTTTCTTAAAATTTGGAATGCTTAGAAATAAACATTGCCTATATCTATATCTATAGGGATGTAATAATCGACAAATTCTAAATATATTTATCAGATGTTTCAAACATTATTAGGTGATAGTGAATTAATTGTCAACATATCATGAGCTGGATTAATGTGACTACAACAAACGATATATTTTTTCTTTCATTAAATAAAAGAGAAATTAAAATAAATGAGGAAACATCGGATTCGCATCCGATTGTTATGTGTACTGCAAAAACTGAGTCGATTTATATATGTTTTGAATAATTCTGAGGAAAGCAAAATTTTGAAAAAAAACTGTACCCCCCCCCGCCTCAGAGATGGTTTGGNTTCAAGACAATTGGATGAGGCTTTTAAGAGTTATCGTGTTAACGGCCGGACACACTGACCGAATCTAGAGTGTACTCACTTTTTGAGTACACAAAAACACTATCAGTATGTTTTCATTTATATATGAATGTATTAACTGATCGAACCGCTACATATGATTTTGGAAACATTGCAGAAGGCAATTTTGGAAATAGTATAGATCAACTACTAACGCCAAATAAACCAACCAATAATGACATCCATGAAAGAAAATTATAAGGCATATTAGCTTTAGTAGATTAATGGAAACAAGACGGTGGAAAATATAAATCAAAGTTAAAATCCAACTATGATTCGAAATCCTAAAGATGATGGTTCTATTCGAGAACATATTCAACCAATGTCAATTCGTAAAGAAAGTTTACTCGTTTGAAATTCTTGATTACCATATAAGAGTTCTCCAAATCATTCGAATAGCATGAGAATTATTAAGTATTTACATATGACATGGTACCAGTTATTGCTGAAGTAGTTAGTCTATGTCCACTATCTAAAGATCATTTACTTTCTACATTTCATCTTACCGATTTAGATGAAACGTTGTATGGATTTAAATCTAGAGAATCAAATATTGTTAACAAACGAGATTTTGAGAAAAAGAATCTATGAGTATTAGAACGAGAAGATCATGAACAACAACTGAGAAGCGTGAAAAAAACTGACTTTTAACAGAAAATAAAAAATTAACTAAGCAATTCTAATGTGAGTTTAATATAATTTTGTTAATATTTGTTTAATTGAAATTTTGCAAGAATTTCGTGATATATCCTAATAAAAAAAAAATTCTGAATGATAAAACAAATATAAGTTGTCGTTTATTTATACAGATGTCTTGTTTTAAGTATCTTCATGAATTTTCTTCTACATGTGTTGCTAATGATGTTAGTGGAACATTCGGATTATTCATAAATAAGCCACGAGCAATAGCACCACGCTCCATATTTTCTAAATCTGTTTGATGGAAATGAACTTTTGCTCGTGTTACACGAAAACAAAAGCCAATAGCAAATAAAATAAACGGGCAACCAACAAGGCACAGTGTAACAAGAGCAGCAATAGCAGCTGTTTGAGAAAAGCCACTCACTTTAATCCAAAAAATAAGATAAAGCTCAATGATAAATAAAAATAGACCAAAACCTGTAGAGACAACCCATGCTATTTCGGTATATACATTTAATGATGATAAAGGTTTGCTATTTTCATTATTCATCCAAACATCACTTTGGCGTATCACACTTTTAATTCAGGTAACATACACATTGACATAAGTAAAGCAAGTAAATGAATACCTACTAAAAGGCACGATACAATAGCATAACAAATAATAAGACCATTACTAGAATTATTTTCTTTATATGAATCTAATGATAATTCGACAATGGCTACCTTTAAGTTATTTTTAAAATGAAATTTGAATCGAATATTATTTAATAGCTTACAATTTCAAATCCACTAAGTAATGCAGATGTTTCATTAACACTTTCAAGTTTTGATTTACGATAGAGTAGATTGCTTAGTCGTCGATCTCCTTTATGCGTATGTCCTGAAGAGAAATAGAAAACAAAATTGATTATACGTATAGGTATATTATATTCCTATCATCAGTGATTTTTAAACCAAAAGCAATACTTGTAGACGTAATATAATATATTTGTTGGCAAATATTTTTAGTATCAAGTCAACTGAAGATAAATATCGGCTCACCTTTGCTAGGTCGTTGTAATGAAAGATCGGACATGTTACTTGTACTGTTTTTTTTATCGTTGCTACTGTCAGTAAAGTATGATAATTTCATTAAAATAATCTACACGAGATACGAACGTATTTCTTTGAATAAATCTTGTTGTTACTAGTATTTTTCGCTTCTTTCTAACTATTTCTACTTTTCTGCTACACGGTAAGCAAATACTCAGATTACCGGCTTATACTAGATGGTAGCATTACTTAACCTTGTTGGTTCTGTCTCGTTTTTTGTTTTATTTTGCCTTTCGTTCTTTTGTGTTCTAGTATGTCCAACAAAACGCATATACTGCAATAGGTAAATAAAGTTTATATATAACAAAAGGACGTAAAAAAACGTTTTTCTTTCATTTTTCTATCAGTTCTACTTGCATCTATCAATATATAAAAAGGATTTTTATTCCCTTTTCATAAAAGTCTCACGCTAATCTTGCTGATCGAAGACAAAGAGCAAATCGATTACCATCGATGCATTATAATCCAGATGAAGAAAAGACCTATAATAATAGTTTAATAAATCAAGCGAATAATGCGTTGCATTGGAATAAGTTCTGATTTAATGAAGCATATCGATAGTACTACGATTTGTTTTATTTGATTATCAAAGAATTTCTAAAGAACAATATCATTTCTCTCATAAAGTAGAAGAAAAGAGTGTTTCCGAACTTTACTGCTGATTTAGTCAAAGAAAAAGCCACTCTGATAAAAATGACTTATCAACTCGATTTGAATAACTGTTATCAAGTTCACTACTATTATCGTCATCTTCATAGGCTCGATCGGATTTTCGTTTGATTGATTTTTCAGTGTACCACATTATCTCTCTTATGAGAATGGCTCATGTTTTTATTTCGCTGCTCTAAGTCAATAGATGTGATACTTGACATATTATTCCCATTTGTAAAAACAAATTCAATCATCATTTGACAAAAATCTTTGTTTTGCGAAAATAAACGATCGAATATTTTTCTTTCTTTCTTATTTTGTGCAAATTTTTATTATAGATCATATATGTTGTTGTATTTTTAACGTAAATTTGTCATTTACGTTTATTTTATGTTTCTTTTTTTTTCACCATGTTTCAGGTCAAATCAATAAGATACTGTGAAGTGACATAGTAGTTATTATTGGGAGCTGTTGATAGTAAGAAAAGTTTATTTATTCAAATTTTTTTATATACATGCATTCAATATGTCATTCGATGGTGGGAAAATGACTGAAAGTTTCTTTCGATATTTTCATGTATCAGACAATGAACATGCATAAGATGTTAATATTTTTTATTGACTGTCACATACGTATGTATGTATTATGTGCATAATATATTTCAACTGTATGCACTTTTTGTCTTATGGTACTAATCACAACAGAGAAATCGAGATGATGTTGATCTAAATTAGTTTTGTAAAATGCTTATTTAAGATATGTATCATAAATTTCGTATCAAAAATTGAGTGTATGCTCAATTATCAAAAGTTGATCTTCATACAAAAATATAATTTTTCTATTGAATTGAATTACTTATCCAGAACTAAGTAGCTACTCGTTAACAATAGAATCATACGATCTGTTTTCAATGCAATATTTAATATATGTAAAGAAAAATATCTGTAGAAGCTTAGGTTACTATCAATACCAAGCGTGGAGATATAATTGATAGTAAATATATGCTTGTTTTAATTGGTAACGTTCGTGATAAGCGAACCTTTCGTGACAAAACATGAACGAAAACTAATTGTGGTCGATCATTAGCAATCTGTAATAGATATCTTTTCATGTCACAAAAAAGATATGATATTTTAATAGTATTATTCTGATCCTATTGTGTGTTAAAGCAAATAGATATTTTAGGCATAATTAGGTTTTGGCACTATCTTCGTATTTCATGTTAAAATCTAAGCATGAATATAATCCTTTTGTAATTTGAGTACATTGGTTTTATTGCAGTTTAAAGAGTGAAGTTTTTCTTTTTTGGATAACTTGGTTTAGGTTTAATAGTATTAAGAAAACAATTGACGCACGATCCTGTTCATTAGAAAATATGCGTTAGGAAATTATTTAATAGCTTACTGAAAAAATTTGATGTTCATTTCAATCAATGTCATGACTTGAAAGTCGTGCTTAAATAGCACTTTTTTATCGCCTGACTACTGTTAGGTTTTGCAATTGCACGATAATTCACCCGATGTAAAGTGGTTTTGATATAAAGCACTCAGTTCATTCGCTCGTCTGCTTTTTTTGTCGATCGAATAACAGAGCCGAATCAAGAAACCATAAACACTCACTCGGCTAAGTATGCATGCTCGATTCGTGTCATGTTACTGATGCTGGTAAAAGAACATTATGATCAGTTTTCTTCGTGTCTATCTCTCCTTTCATACCTCGCTCTCTCCCCCTTCTCTCTCGTCTCTCTCTTCCCTTCTCTCTCGTCTCTCTCTTCCCTTCTCTCTCGTCTCTCTCTTCCCTTCTCTCTCGTCTCTCTCATNCTCTCGTCTCTCTCTTCCCTTCTCTCTCTCTCCTCTCTTCCCCTCTCTCTTCACACTCTATTTTATCCTATTCAACAAGGTCAGATACATAAGAAAAAAAGAAGGAAACTTTCTCCCATATACTACTCTTTCTTGTTCCTCGTATTTTTGTATTCCATTTTTTTGGTTCTCCCTCTCTCCCCCTCTTTCTATTTCCCCTTTTCTCTCTCTCTCTCTCTCTCTCTCTCGTCTTCTTCTTGTCGGGTTTTTTAAATCGCTCTTCGTTACTCTACTTTAGCACCCACGCGTACATGCAACTTCAAACATAGTTTGTAAAGGCAAACAACGACAACGACCAACTCAAACACATATACTCACAACACAATGCAATCATTTCCGTCAACTAGAAGTACAATTATAATCGCTACTGTTGCTCGCCATATTTGCCATTGATTGTTATTTCAATGTGTGTATGATTTTCTTCTTTCAACAACAACTAGACAAACCATAAAACTTTATCATGAGCCATTTCGTCCGACAATCAGCACTTAGAACAAAATTTGCTACTACATTTGTTTCCAGGACACGCAAATTCGTGCGTGAAGGTCTTAGAGGTAAGCTTAAATATCTTAGTAATATAAGTATTTTATTTAGCTATATACTTATCGTGAAGATAGATAGATTGGAAAGAGAAAACAAAGGTTATTTCTTATTATTACGTTTACTCGGTGAAGAAAAAAGGAAAAAAATTTTCTTTTTATAAAAACAAATCAAAAAATTCTCAAATATATACATTTTTTTCTATAAAGAAAAATTTTTAAAATCCATGGTTACTCACTGTTGATTAATAATAAAATACCTTTGAGGGTGACACATTAGTAATCTATAACGAAGACACGTACGTTTGTCATGCTAACGCATTAGTTTTACGTACATAGAGTTTTTCGTTTCCTTTCAACGGATGTCCGATATGTATGATAATTATTGTTAAGGTATTTTGCTAATTTATTGAAATAGAATTATCAATATAAAGTGCATCCAGGGCAAACGTCGAGCAAAATTTCTTCATCCCTGATATTTTACATGACTAGATAGAGCTTGGCGAGACGATCACAAATATTCACCTTTCAAATATTTTTCGAGTGAGCTTTGTCGGAGAAAAGTTCAAAATACTAAAAAACTGACGATTCGCTATTTTTGTGTACTCAAAAAGTGAGTACACTCTAGAATCGGTCAGTGTGTCCGGCCGGCTGTAGGCACGATAACTTGCGAAAGGAGAGTCAGACCGTGATGAAATTTTCCACACAGTTCAATCTCATGAATATCTCGGTCGAGTTCGAAGATGAGAATGATCCCTCAAGAAA
>CAJNYU010001720.1:12737-86867 GCA_905331475.1 Rotaria socialis | reverse complement strand
GGAATCAGCGTTAAAAACTGAGTCGGTTTATATAAGTTCTGAATAATTCTGAGAAAAGTATTTTTTGAAAAAATCTCTGTACGCCTCCTCAGCGATGGTCTGGCCAAAAATGACAATTTTTTCGATAACTCAACCATTTCTCGAGGGATCCTTCTCATCTTCGAACTCGGCGGAGATATTCATGAGATTGAACTATGCGCAAGATTTCATCACGATCTGACTCTCCTTTCGAAAGTTATCGTGCCTACGGGCGGCCGGACGGATGGGCACACTGGCCGATTTGAGAGTGTACTCACTTTTTGAGTACACAAAAATAGATCATTCTGATTCACGTACTCCCCTTCGTCATACTTTTAGTCTATGGTCTTGGATATAGTTTTATCATTATTTCTTTTCCTCCTTGTCAAAATACATTTGATTATGCTCAAGTAAGATGTGGCGATCCACTTTGCATTTATGATGATCAAGTAATGAGTTTGTGGGATGCCATAATTCATGATCTTACAGCAGCCATCATTATCATCTTCTTTAGTCTTGCTCGTATTGTGAGAAAAAAACGCAGCGTGTATCGATCGATGCATTGGCGTAAACATCGCAAGATGACCATACTCTTATTGTCCATTTCACGTTTCTATCTGATTATATATATTCCGTACATGCTATTGGAAGTCTTACACAGATGTGGTGTTTTAGAAGAATTCGGAGCCGACTTTGTGTTGTATGGAAATTTCTTCTCATATTTTGGCAATCAAAGATTGTCAATCAGTGTTGAAAAATGATTCTGGTCTTTTATAAAAAAAAAAAAAAACATTCAAAAAGTAAAATCTGTAGTGTTGTTCGTTCAATAGCTGATAACTTTGATGGCCAAGTAGTAGACTATCGTTTTGAACGCCCCAAGAATGAGGAAGTTATGCTTGGGCAACAACCATTAAAACGTTTGACAGACAGTGAAAAAGAAAGATACAAACATTCTTACTCTTCATGATCGATGTGATGTATTGATATGCGTTTCAGTGATCTAGTGCAAAGATTCTCTCTTTGTGATGTTTTGAAAGAAAAAGTAATAATACAACTGAGGACTTTTCCAGATATTATCCTTCTCGAAATTTGATTACTATTCGACAATGTATATGGTATTAGTACATTTCTTCACCTACATCCACAACGACAACTACACGCTTTACATTTACTGCCAATATTTCCAGAATAGAGGTGTGAATAATTCGGGGTGTAGATGTGTGACCCGGCCATTGGCGATTTCAATAGTTTAATTTCAAATAAAAATGTGACGAAAGGCAAAATCAATTCTAAACGAATAAAAATCATGCTTTGCATCACATAATCAACTTGATGAAAAATTCATTTAAATAAAAACAAAATTTGTAGATAATTATAGATATATTTTTCAGAGCAAAATGGTTTTATTTCGTTCATAAACAGCGTAATTCTTGTTAATTTTTATAAATTGCATGAGATAAAATACAAAAAGAGATTTGAAATAAAAAGAAAAAAGTTTGTCGGCGCAGTCCCGTTAGAGCTAAAATGTGAAACCGACGCATTACGGATCACTTAGATAAATACCAATTCGATAGAGAATTTTTTTTTAAATAGAATGAGTTTCATAATATTTTTAGGAATGAGATAAAAGAATAATAATATAGCTAACAAATATAATCTATTATATCTAAAATAGTTTCAATACAATTGAAATTATAAATATTAATTCTCGATAATTCGAGCATCATTATTTATTAGTTTTTTTTTCTTTATCTTTTATAATAATAATAATAATAAAGTATGATATTAACCAGCATCTTGTTCCTATCATTAGTTTTAAAATGTTTTACATCTAACTAAAGATAATTTTTTTAAATAAAACATAAATGATCTTTAAGACATTTTTTAATAAAAACAAAATACCAATAACTTAGAGCTCGACTTAAATGTTTACATCTACTTTTTGATCTTGAAATAAAATAAATATGAATTCTGATATTTAAATTGCTTAACTATTTTACAATAAAATATATTAGTCGATTAAAGTTTTTACTAATTTTTTTGGCCTACTGAAATTCAAAAACAAATTTTTCAATGAATTATGCTTTCGTACCGGTATTTAATTACTAGTAGTATCTACTGTGAATATTATTTATTTCTACCTTTATTCGTATATAATAAAGGTAAATAAATAAGTTTTGAAAACAGTTTTAAATGTATTTCATCTGTGGTAGATAATCGTAATAGACAGTGGTTGCTAATGTGCCCAACAGTAGCATATATTCGTTGCTAGCTTTTTGTAATAGTAAAAATATACCAGACCAGTCGTAACTATGGACTATAATAATAAAAACGATAGATTTTAAAGATTAATTTCATCTTACAATTTCAATTATTGCTGTTTGGTTATCTGTCTGTACAACTATGAGCAACACTAATTAGCTTAGTAATGATAGACATTATTGGAAAAATATATTACAACAATATTGAACATTCAGCTAAACATCCCAGAAGTACATCGGACTCCAGCGCCATCACTAAATATATTTCGAAGTTCAATTATTAACCAATGAATGTTTCAGATAACTAAATAAATCACACGTCACACACACAATAATGACATATCTCCTTTTTTTCTTCTTTTCTACTGTCACAACAAGCGTCATCCTTGGTTCGCCTATTTATTTGTTTTTCTTTCTTTATTGTATTTTATTACTGCAATTTTTTATATTTCGAACAGCATTGCTTTATCATTTTATACACTTTGTAAAACAAAAGAAGTAGACGCGGCGAATACTTTCATAGGCCATGTTCATTTGAATAGTATCAATAAGAAAAAGTCATGTCATCAACGTATCGTCGTGAAATACATGCAGCAGCTGCTGCTCCAACTACAGGTGGTATGCGTGGTGTTATCTTTGGTAAATTCCTTGTTATTCCAAATGAAATACATGAATACATGCGAGTTTTCATTTTATTTACTAGGTGGCATAACGGGTGCCATTGAAATTTGCATAACATTCCCGACAGAATTTGTCAAAACACAATTACAATTAGATGAAGGCTCAAGTAGACGTGGTGAACCACGAAAATATAATGGTGTTATTGATTGTGTAAAAAAAACAGTACATTCAAGAGGTTTTTTTGGTCTTTATCGTGGCCTTAGCGTACTTCTATATGGATCGATACCGAAAAGTGCAGTAAGGTAAGGAATGTAAAAGAGAAGAAAATTGTTAGAAACTGAAAGAGTTTTTTTTATTAGATTTGGAGCTTTTGAAGAACTGAAAAAATATGCAGCCGATGAACATGGCCAATTGAATAGCAAAACTCGACTTTTATGTGGTTTGGGTGCTGGTGTAAGTCATTAAATTGTTTTTTTCAATGCCATTAATATTGAAATTTAATTTCAGTTAGCCGAAGCTTTACTTGTTGTCACACCCATGGAAACTGTCAAAGTTAAATTTATTCATGATCAAAATTTAGCTAAACCAAACTTTCATGGATTTTTTCATGGAGTTCGTGAAATCATTCGAAAAGAAGGTAGTTTTATATTTCGGACTCATCAAGGGGGGGGGGGGGCTGATTTGTTGTGCTAGAAATCACAGAAATCAAGAAATAAGTTTTTTTCCCTTGGGACTCATAGATTTTGTTCATTTTATTTTTTGATTAGGTATTCGAGGCACATATCAAGGTTTAACACCAACTCTACTTAAACAAGGAACAAATCAAGCTATTCGCTTTTTCGTTATGGAAACATTGAAAGAACACTATAGAAAATATACTAACAAAGGACAACACGCACCAGTGCCCGTGATTATTACAGGTATATTTGGTCTGATGGCTGGTGCAGCTAGCGTCTTTGGTAATACACCATTGGATGTTGTTAAAACCCGTATGCAAAGTCTTGAAGCTGCAAAATATAAAAATACATTTGATTGTGCAATAAAAATCTTGAAAAACGAAGGACCGCTGGCGTAAGTTGACTTTTTTTAAATTGAAAAGGAATGTTTTTTCATGTTATTTATTTAGATTTTACAAGGGTACCGTACCACGACTCGGTCGTGTTTGCGCTGATGTTTCAATTACATTTATGATTTATGACAAAGCTATTGAAGCATTCAATCGTATGTGGTCATCTAAATGATCATTTCATTTTATTCAGGTTTGACGTACACTTCTCATACATATCATTCTCATATCGTGTTCCAATATTTATCAATCTGATTTTTCCGTTGAACCAGTTCTGTGTTTTTCACATATTGATAATTAAAAGATTTATTTTAATAAATGACAAGCGTTTTTTGTGTAGCAGTGTACGATAGAAAATGGCGCTCTCTTTCTTTTTACGCATAATTGGTTATAATTCAAACATATGTGTCAAACATGAATTCAATTGAAAATTTCAATTTCGAGACTACCGATTTTTTCGTACGCATCTCAGCTGAAATGTCTAAATAAAATCACCAAATATTGGTTTCATGTAATTCATAGAATAACGATGAATTTAACCAAGCGTAGCGAGAATAGACAAATGTATGATGACTTCTGTAAGAAAATTTTTGCGAAAGATTGTCTGATTACATTAGTATCCATTAGAAAGAAAACTATGAAAGAGATGTCTAGTTAATCGGAATCGATGGTAGATGACTATGCAGAGCATGTTTTTAAACAATCAAGTTTAAAATGATTTATACTTTTTTCTCGCATTGTGCATTCATGAACCTCACTAATCAATTTTGTAAAAACAAAAATCCTTTCGTCATAATTAATTCCTTATTCTCAGAGATTAACTGAGTTTTTATAGTAACACTGACGAATCAATATAAAACTAAAGACTGTTTATTAAGTTTGTGATTTATTTCCATATAGACGTTCGAACGTCCTTTATAAATCGTAAATCTTACTTGTCGTTTAAGCAGTGTGATATCACCAAGGAGAACAAAATCTTCACAATGATTCTCATCGAGACAATTTACCCTCTCAAATTGATCACTATGATAATAGAGATCAACAAATGCTGTTACTTATCTAAACTAAATGTGGATGTAAACTTGAACTACCTAAACGTCTCAGTATTGCTAGAATTGGAGTTTATAAAAAAAGAAGATTTACATTTATCCAATTTTATTCGATGCTGGTGATTATATTGAATCATGAAACAGATTGTTCAGCTGAGAAACGATGTCACGATATCGCTGTTGTTTGCAACACTTTATTTTTTGAATTCATAGAATTTTTATCGACACTATGAAGCGGCCGTTGGAAAATTTGACATATTCAAAGGAAGAATTCTTTTTTCTGAATTGTTGCACATTGGAAAATGATTCTGATAATCATGATAAAAATCTTCTCATTCAGCTATTATCAGCACTGCATGACTCGTCTAAAACTCGATAAGGAGCTTCTCGTTTTTAAGAAACATCTACTTCCGACCATACACATGTTTCAATGATAGCAACGAAATTCTATACATCAGCAACAATGATTTATTTCAAAGATTATAACTTCTATGTTTGAAGTTGATGTGTCTCAAAAGAGCAATGAATAAATCTTTGTTTTTTTTCTTTCATTTAATACAATAGTGCAAATCAAAAATCAAATAAACGCTAGGAATGTATTCTACCAATTACTGAAGAACTGGCTAGTCCCACGTTTGAATAATTCTTGATCTTGTCTATAAAACAAAATAATCTAGTAAATTATTTCAAAAAACAATTTCATTTACTTTCTTTTATCAAGATCATCATAATTAATTGCACGTCGAGCTAAAACTAGAATCTATAGCAAGTGAATTGTAGTTAAACTAATCTTACAATTGCGTAAAAGAATTTTTCGGAACTTGCAAATATTTATATCGTCGATGAATTCTAACGACTTTTTCGAATCTTCTACTCTTGGCGGTAATGCACTTCGGCATTGAGCGTGATCTAGAATAAAAATGCAATTCCCATGTGGCAACGCTCAGTTAAACTTACCGGACGATAGAACAAATATTACAATGAAAACCAAAATTAAATATCGAAATAACTTCTGCATATTGAATAATCTATTTAAATAAAATAGTGAAAATCTGATCGGCTCTTTTTATCATTCAATAAAAATATACGCAAAAGAACAACATACACTCTGTCAACTGAGAATCTGACTTTAGTATTTATATACTGCTGGTTGACACTTATGTATATAACTAAACGCACATCTGATCAGATTTTCCACCTACCTATTGGAGCGATCACGTGCTTCTAAAGTAGCTTTGCATATGCCATAAAAACTATACGCTCAATTATTTTTTCTTTGGCATACGCCTATTAACTTATGGGTAGATTTTCTATCTAACTTTATACTGCAGTATTTAGAACAAAACAAAATTCATGGTTTATTATTTCGGAAGTGCCTCCCTTTATCATGGAGTATACATGTTAGAATAATTATATTCTCATAAAATTGGCCAATTGTATGCTTAATATTTAATACAAAATTGAACTTCAATCGAAAAAAACTGCTAATCTGTTGTCAATTAACTGTCCTAATGATATACACATAAAATCGGTTGCGGCTCATTGTGTACTCGCGTGACAACATACATTTTAATTAGGTTCGCATTGCTCATACGATTAAAAACGTAAGTTTTCAGTGTTCGTAATAAATCATAATACTAAAGATCCATGTATCTTGAGATATATTGGTAAAATGCCGGGGAACACAAAACTTCCATACCCCGGAGCAGTGTTTCCAATGGCAAGCGTACACAGCAGAAGCAAAATGTACAGAACATCTACTAGTTTTGATTTACACTCTGCTATACACTTGCCCAGAAAACAAAGTGTACAATGTACACTTCGCTAAAATAATTTACACTCTGATTTCTTTGATCTCTGAACCTTAAAAGCCGCATATAGTTTCAAATTAATTAAGTGTGATATTTTTTTGTTCGCTAGTGATCAAAATGTTGGTTTCATGAAATAAAAAAAATGGCGAAAATTATATTTTGTTTTCTCAATTGTGAAAATTGGGCTTTTGTACACTTTGCTCATAAAAAACAGAGTGTACTGTACATTTTGTTTTAGATTTCCATTGGAAACACTGCTCCGGAGTACAACTGTAAAAGTTCAAAGATTTCTCTCCTAACACATGCGTGTTTGATATTGAATGGCTGAAATAACTTGGATTTTTTTAATATAAATTAGTGCGGATCAAATACTTTTGTGGAATGATGTAGTTTTACTTAAAAGAGATTTGAATTGATTACAGATAAATTCAGTCGCAAACATATTGTATCTGAGAACAGTTGTCTACTATATTTCATTGTAAAATTTAAAATACTTTTAGATGCTTTTAGCACGATCTTAAGCAGCTACTCTTCATTCTATTTGGAATAATTTTATTTTTTTCATCTTATTATTCTAGACATAGTTTGATTGCCTTGTCAGATGTCGTCGCAGATCATAACGCAACATCATTCGACGATAGACTGAGAGATTTTTTGAATCTTCCATTATATTACTTCGTGATTTTACCATTCGATTATCAAGTCAACATTGGATTTCCAAAGCAGAAAAAGTCATCTTACAAATAACCTCTGCTGTTGTACTTTGTCTTTATTTTTTCCGAATCAGATCATTGTGAAAATATCAAATTCGATTGAAATGCAACGTTTTCTATTTCTGGAAAAAAAATAAACTAATGCGTTCAACGAGCAATTGATTGCTTATACATTAGTAACTATTTCATCGTAGACGCACTACGAGGCTGTCAATCGTAATTGTGATAGTGATTTGTGCAGTGAACGCTATTTCAAACAAGAATTATTTACTTTTCCAACGACAATTTCTGTACCAAAAACATTCCATTTGTCTTTTGACTGAAAATTAAAGGCAAACACGAAAGCACTCGTACTGCAGCATGTATTTTACTAGCGGAAACAAATCGGATGAGTCTCTAAAAAATAGAGTTGACAAGGAAAAAATTACAAAAAGAAGCTGAAATGTATCTTCGTCAATGTTTTTTCTTATTCAAGGTTATTATAAAAAGAGAAAGATGGACATATGATGATATCAAATCACACTTCTATTTTTTTTGCCTCGTTTTGCATGTCTTTTTAGCTCATTTTCCCATTAAGACAAAAGAAAACGAGACAACCTCGTCGAATCTGACTGTCTAATCAAAAAGGCAAATCACTTCGCTTCAGTGACAACTGGAATATAAACGAGGGACTGGAGCAAGACAGAATGAGAGAAACAAATGTTAATTACTAACAGCATATAATCCGAGTAGGAACATATTTCTTCAAACCCAGAAAAAAAGAAGAAATTCATCTCTTTCGGTTCAATAATGATAAACAACAAAGAAAGACTTCGAGAGAAAAATATATGAATAGACAGAACTGATCTTCATTTATTCGGCTTCTTCAAACTGACAAGAAGTACACTAATATTTTTAGTATTGTGCTCTTACCGATATTTATAGTTAATAATAGCTTCTTTTTCCACGCCGGTACAACAACTATACAATGAGTTCGACAACGTCGGGCAATTCAACCATGTCTAAGTTTCTCTCGAAAAAAACATCATCAGCTAGTAATAGTTCAACATCAGGAACAAATACTAATACACAACGAGCTACATCCGATGACGATATGATTCATAGCGTTCAAGCACCGTTGGCAAGAGAATCATCGAGCGGTTTTAATTATCAAACATTGACAGAAACATCACCATTAGCTGAGTCAAAAAGTAAAACTAGACCGCCTGTTCGTTCTCTGAGTTCGAATGCTGAACTCGGTTATCATTTACATCAAATAAAAAATTTAAATAAACGTAGGCCAACATTGGGCGGAGATGATCGAAATAAAAACGAAGATCGTATTCATTTGACATCATCAAATCTTAAAATTGTGTGTAATGAAAATGGAAAACAAGCTTCAACAGTGGAATTACAAACAATCGAAGCAAATATTGATTTACTTGCTTCATGGAAACCGCCAATCCCACCGCAAGCTGCTATTCCCAGAGACGCATGGGATCATAAAATTGAATTTCTTCTTGCTGTTATTGGCTATGCCGTTGATTTAGGTATGATCTTATATATTCGTTGTTTTTCTGTAAACTAGGAATATTTAGGTAATGTGTGGCGTTTTCCAACAACTGTCTATAAGAATGGTGGCGGAGCATTTTTTATTCCTTATTTTATTCTTCTGATTTTTGGCGGCCTACCACTTTTCTAGTAAATATAGATAGTCATATTCGCATGGCTCTCTGATATGAATTGTATTTTTCTATAGTATGGAACTTGCTCTTGGTCAATATCATCGAGCAGGTGTATTTACAATATGGAAACATGTATAAGTTTTAAGTGCATTGAATTTAATTCCTATGAAATCTTTTTTTTGCTTATTAGATCTGTCCATTAGTCAAAGGTATTGGTTGGGCAACAGTATTAATTAATTTTATGACTGCAACATTCTACAATACAATTATATCATGGGCTGTTTATTATTTGGTTATGTCATTCAATGGTTTACGAACTGAATTACCTTGGAAAAGTTGTGATCATGAATGGAACACAAAATGTTGTGTAGCAGCCGATGTTAAACAATACGAATATTTATCTCAATTAATGAATCTAACAGATAAAAAATTCAATATATCAGGGGAACCTACAAAGAACTGCACTCGATTAGTATATTCAACGGAAGAATATTTCTAGTGAGTAGATTTTATTTTTGCTTAGAAAGTTTTCAAAAAAAAACAAAGAATTCTGTCTAGTCGACGTCTTCAAGAAGTAGACAAAGCCGATGGTTTTAACAATTTAGGCAAAATTAAATGGGAACTTGCCATCAGTCTTTTAGTCGTTTTTGTTCTTGTCTATTTTGCTCTTTGGAAAGGAATTAAAAGTTCAGGCAAAGTGAGTCTTTTCGCGCGCTTCTACATATTCTTATGTTTGACTTGGAATTTCTAGGCCGTATGGATTACTGCTATTGCTCCATATGCAGTTTTATTCATTCTATTAATTCGTGGTGTTACCTTGTCGGGTTCATCGATTGGTATAAAATATTATCTACGGCCAAATATGGAACTATTAAAAGATTTTTCTGTATGAACAAATTTTTGACAGTATAAATAATGGTTTCTTTTTTTTATTCATGAATAGATTTGGAATGCAGCAGCTACTCAAATATTTTTTTCACTTGGGCCAGGTTTTGGTGTTCTTCTAGCTCTTTCATCGTATAACAAATTTAATAATAATTGCTATCGGTAAATAATCATGATGCTTTTTCCTCATGTTTTTTTTTCTTCATATAGTGATGCATTAGTGACAAGTACAATCAATTGTGCAACATCAATTCTAGCAGGTTTTGTTATTTTTTCAACACTTGGTCATATGGCTAGTGTATCAAGAAAAACTATTGAAGAAGTTATCGAAGATAAAGGTTATTTTTGTTAAAATTATTTCTTGAAAACTTTTAGTCTCTAGAAAATATTAGGCTCGGAACTTGTCTTCATTGTCTATCCGCATACAATTGCTTTAATGAATTGGTCAACATTATGGGCTGTTCTATTTTTCTTTATGGTCATTACATTGGGTATCGATAGTACAGTGAGTTGTAATTTCGAATAATCAGCAGAGATTGTAAATACTGTGAAAATCAATTTTAGTTCGGTGGTCTTGAATCAATTATAACCGGTTTGTGTGATGAATTTCCCAATTTATTCGGACGGCATCGTTCGTTATTCGTACTTGGAGTTCTGATAATATGCTATTTGGGTGCATTACCAACATGTACTTATGGTGGTGATTATATAGTAACTTTAATGAACGAAATCGCAGTTGCTCCAGCTATTCTTCTTGTCGTATTTATTGAATGTATTGCTGTCTCATGGTTTTATGGTAACAGATAAAAGAAAAGAAAAGAAATGAGATTGAAACAATTCTATTTTTCGATTAATTTAGGTGTTAATCGATTTTCATTTGATATCAAATCAATGATTGGCTCACGACCATCATTATTTTGGAGAGTCATTTGGTATCTTATTAGTCCAATATTTTTATTTGTAAGCGAATATTTTCTTAATTTTCTTATAATTAATCTTCGTATGATTTAAGATAATATTCTACATTGCTATGAGTAATTTTCTGGCTGGTACAATTGCAATTAAAACAACCGATTTAAAAGATTTACCTTTTACTATACAAGTATGGTCATATCTTATGGTATTTTTACCAATGCTATGTATACCTGGTTATGCTATTTATAAATTAATCATAACACCAGGAAAAACATTCGATGAAGTAAATTAATTTTTTATTTTTATGAAGTATAAGAAAGAAATAATGTCAATCTTTTTTTCTTAGCGTCTTCAACGGGCAGTTACACCTGAAGAACCCATTCTTGAACTTATACAATATAGATTAGATGCTGCACAAAAACAACAGCAAAAACAGCAGCAGCAGCAGCAAAAGGATAAAATTGAACTTCTCTAATCATTCAATATATGGTCATATTTATTCATTGTTCCTTTCTTTTTCTTTGTAAAAAAACGAATTTATCCAAAAAATACTTTAAACTTATAAATCATTTACTTCCCATTTTTCTCCATACGTGTACAACTTTAAAAGTCTTTATAAACTATTTCGAAATAAAAATTAGTTCAATATATTGCATATACTAAGATATTTTTTGTCGTGAGAAATTGTATTCTAACGAAAACGATAGACAATAGAATAAGAAGAATAACATTGGTACGTGTTTTAATCTATCAAAAGTGATAATGAAAAACATGATGGTGACAATAATGTTGTTCTTAGTGCAAATAAAGATTAAAAGAAAATTATTAAATAGTTGACTATTCTTTATGTTCTCCCAGGAAAAAGTTTGCTTCCATCTGATTCATAACGAATGTTTTAAAAGATAAACATACTTATACACATATCAATATTATATACATAAAAAGAAAATGAAAAAAAGATCGAGCTCGGTAGATAAGAAAAAAGAAATTGATTGGAATGTGTGTACATCAAGAGTAAATAATGGCTACAAAAAAAAAGGAATGAATATAAGAGATTCACAATTTTAACACGGACGGTGTCTTTTGTAAATGAGAACTATTATGTGAACGATAAAGATCACTATCATCATCATCGCTCATACCACCATTTATTTGAGATCCACTTTGATTCGTACTACTACTTGTATTATTTTGTCTTATGGATGGCATTGGACTTCTTGTTACTGATGAAGCTGTACGCTTTAAATTAAATGTATCATTTTGTGGTCGAACAGTGATTATTAAATTATGGCTATTAGCTACCATCATATCGGTTACTTGATCAAGTGTTTTTTCACTTACTTCAATACCATTAACTTCAATGATTTGATCGCCTACTGAGAGTAAACCCGTGGATTCAGCTAAACCACCAGGTAGAAGACGTGAGATAAATACACCGGGTACATTTTCAACGCCGTTTACACTATATCTAATAGCTACACCATCACGAATGTAAAAGCCTAATGGCTTACTTTCTTTGTAACGATGTAATTTAACGCGACGATAGGTAACAGGTAAAATTTCAACATCAATTATTGATGAAACAAGACGAAAATCAGGTTGTACTTCGATATTACGTTGTGGTGATGAATGATGTTTGTCTGACGATGAATGAATTAATGATGACAATTGATCGGATATTTTTTTTCGTTTTCGTAATGAATCAGTTGCGTATTGATAAGATTCACCTTGATGAGAACAAGGGGGAAAAGTTTAAGTTTTTGAAATTAAAATAAAATCTCCGTATTTCTTTACCTTTTCGTTGTATAAATACTCTTAATAAACCTGTATTAACACGTAAAATATGTTCGATAATTGTATCATTATTTATTGAGAGCAGTTCACCATCTTTATCCAAATATGTAATATGGAATGGAATATGTTGAAGACCATGCACATCTTCAATTAATTTATGAAAATCATCGAATTTTATTGGATTCTGTCGATCGAGTTCAAATCGACGAAATTCAGCACCGAACTAAAAAAAGATAATGTAAATGAAATCAAAAATAATCAACAACAAAAAAAATTGTCCATACTTTGCTTTTGACTTCAAGTAATGATAACATTTAATGAACTAATTATCGTAAACAACTAAGATAACGATGTAGTTTGACACGAATAAATAAACAACGATAGAGTAGTAGCGTATGTGTATTGTTGTTTCATTTGTTCTGTTTTATATAATTGGTAAGAACAGATACATGGATAGATGTCACTAGTTTATACCGAATGACAAAAACAGATTTTTCAAGTTTGATTGAGAAGAAAATATTATTGTCTTCTTCCTTATTATGCATCTCTGTAGGTTTATCAGAGATCGTTGTCTAGGTCTAGAGTATCGAGGGGTGGACAATATCCCCAAAAACCGAGAAATCGTTCCATTTACAGCAGAAATGCTTCAACCCCCACAAATTCAAGCAGAAATGCTTCAAAAGAAACCCATTTCATCGTCTAGTGATTTAATTCAAGCAGACATCAACCAACCATTTCTACTGCGATAAAGAGAAATGGAAACATAACAAGGAGATATCGATGATGTTCTTTTTCAGCTTATAGGCAGATTTTAGTAGAAGCGGTTATTTTAACGGAGAAATGGTAGATTCTTAGTGAGAAATGAATCAACCATATCTACCATCACTAGGAGAAGTAGAAATAAATTAAGGAGATATCGACAAAATCTCTAACACAATCGTTTATTTCTTTTTTCTTTTTAAGAGGATATCGAAGCAGAAATGGATTTTCCAAAGCAGAAACGCTAGATTCTTAGGGAGAAATGAATCAACCATATCTATCCTCAATAGCAGAAGTTAAAAATAAATTAAGGAGATATCGATAAAATATCTAACACAATCGTTTATTTCTTTTTCTTTTTAAGAGGATATCGAAGCAGAAATGGATTTTCCAAAGCAGAAACGCTAGATTCTTAGGGAGAAATGAATCAACCATATCTATCCTCAATAGCAGAAGTTAAAAATAAATTAAGGAGATATCGATAAAATATCTAACACAATCGTTTATTTCTTTTTCTTTTTAAGAGGATATCGAAGCAGAAATGGATTTTCCAAAGCAGAAACGCTAGATTCTTAGGGAGAAATGAATCAACCATATCTATCCTCAATAGCAGAAGTTAAAAATAAATTAAGGAGATATCGATAAAATATCTAACACAATCGTTTATTTCTTTTTCTTTTTAAGAGGATATCGAAGCAGAAATGGTAGATTCTTAGTGAGAATTGGATGAAGTATTTTCAGGGAGAACAGTTAATATGTTTGTGAAATGAGGAGAAGTGCACATGATTTCTAGAGAAACGTTTGGTTATTTGTGATTATAAGGGATGCACTTCTAAAAATTAGGATTAGGAAGAGAATTCATCGATATCTCGAATGCGGGTTGTAAGCGTGAAAGTGTCGTTCTGGTTTAAAATGCTCGTTTTTCTCACAGCAAGAATATGCGTGCTAAAACGTAATGTTTGCATGTTACGGGAAGATACGATAACGATGCGATGGGTTATAACTTCTATTGCAAAAATGATTGGGAACTATGTGTTAAGGTTAAGTTTTAAGAGTTCATTGGCTGATGAAACGGATAGATTTGAAGTGTATATCTGATGAGCACAATTATTACGGAAGTCTTCGCTGTAGCTTAAATTAATTCGTAAAATGGAAATTTACGTTTCTGCCTAACCAACAAAAATAAGGTTCCGAATTTTCAGTTCCTTATCTTATTCTTATCCCTATTTTATCGTTCGCTTTTTTCTATTTATACACCGTGTGCAACCCTCACACACATACGCACAGAAGAGAGAATACAAGGGCAGAAAAATAGAGAAGAGATATTTGTGGATTTCTACTAGGCTGTTTGTATTAAAAGATGTTGCTACATCATCCTATAAATGCACTTAAATTTAAAGTCGAAGACACGAGGCGATTCAATTTACATCGTCACGGACGGAAGGAAAAAAGGGAAAAAAGAGATGGAGAGAGAGGAGCGATATAAAGAAAAAGAACGATTGTAGTATGTGCATCTCGAGTTGGCTAGTACATACATACAAGAATACATGACAACATAAACATAATACAAGAACGTATAAGAAGAAGTAAACAACTAAAAAGATTTTGTTAGACTACTCTGTAACAACAGCGTATACTCAGGCTAATGCGGAAATATGAAAATCAATGAGAATGATGTTAATTTCTCTAGGAAAAATGATTTGGAATTACGGATTGATGCAGACATGTGAGCGATAGATGCTTCGTGAGATGAATGAATTAGGAGGTCTTATAAAAAGAGGATAGTATTTACTAAGGCATGCAGCGGGAAATCGAAGAAGGGACGAGAATAATGTTTGTTTCTATAGGAAAAATGATTCCAAATTATGGATTTATGTGAGCATGCAAGAGGCTAATGCTTCGTGCGATAAATGAATAAGAAGACACAATTCGAAACTGATACTATATATTAGGTGTTCAGCAGAAAAGTGAAAATTAATTAGAATTTTTTCAATTTGTATAGAAAATCATCTGAAATTATACCTTTAGATGTGGCATGATCGAGAATTTATCACTTTTGAAGGGAGCATGATAATAGAATGGAAGTTGGCGCGCGAAGAACTTAATAGGTTCTGTGAACAATTTGTATGACGAATGTCCTCCCAAAAAAACCGAATGTTAAATATGATAATGAGAGTGATTTTCGATATTACATAGATTTTTGGGTAGCCGGGAACAAGTTGTGTAGGCACGGATATCTTTTGTGAATGTAAACAATACAAATGTTCGATATACATTCACTATACATATATCGATTTATATGTATATTGTTGGTCGTTCTATTTAAACAGAAAGGAAAGATAAATTCATTTTTGACCTGCACAGTATTTTTCCGCTTGAAATGAGGATTTTTCATCCCGATCGAGTTTTTTTCCACTGCTGGTAGAAATGGATTTTTTCAAGCAGAAAACTGATGTTTGTGACAGATATTTGATACTTAGTACAATACTTAGTACTTTTCGAACTCAGTTCGTAAAAATCTTAAGCGCTAGTACGTTTTTGAAGTGAAATTACATTAACTTATGTCCAAACATACTCATTACGTGTACTACAATGCAGTTTTGTACTTGGTACCGGTAGTAAGTACAAAAATATACTGTAGTATGGGTACTCAGTACGTTTGGACTTAAGTAAATGTACTTAAATAAAAATACAACGTACAATTTTTAAGTAAACAGTACTTGTACTGGAACTGATCCAATGCCTGGTTTATACGAAATCGATAAGTTATATATAAGATGAACAGTAGAAATTTAGTAATGATGAGACTATTTTCTGTCACTAAATGTAATGTTACAGGTCGCAAAGAAATAGTGAAGCTGTCAAAATTGTGATTTAAATTCTAAGTTAAGTGAGTGAGTAGTTGACTAATTCGAATAAGAATATAAATGAAAAATTCAAAAACGTCATGGTAGCAGATGTGTGTGGTAGAGAAAAATTTATCGAAATCATATATCTGTGAACGAAATAGGACTTTCCTAAAGCTACGTTGCTTGAAGAATTATCTGAGGTGCTACAAATATCGCATGCAGTTCTACAGATATCATCTAGGAAGTAGGTGCATCAGTTATTCGAGAGTTTGAACTCGAATATGAACTAGTGATAGATGTTGGGTTTTACACATAGATGAGCTTATGTCATGGTTCTGTGGGGGCTCATAAGGCCCTCATGTCGCGATACTGAAAATAATAAGTCATTGAGGTTATCCAGTGTTAATTTAAGAATTTTAGCATGTAAGTAATAGTTGTACTATATATTTACCTGTTTCCCACAGTTGACTTTGCTGTCAATTATATTCGAATTATAAACTTATAACTCGAAAAACTTTTAGTTCTCCTTTCGCTAGCAAATTAGCATGGATTTCTTTTTTTCTAGTTTTCGAACCAATGTGTAGTAGATGATCATTTATTCATATTGAAATCAAATAAAACAGCTCATTTAAATTTAAAGTGATACTTTTTATCCGATGGAATACTTCTAGTATCACAGGGAACACTTCTAACAGCCAGATGATACTGCCAGTATCATGTATGAATGCTTGTTGCATCTCAGATGATATTTCCAGAAAAGCAACTTTAGGAAAGTGTTATCTCATTTATGAAGTTATAATTCAAAAACATTTGTTTCTAACAGTCAGAAGTACTGGTATGATTTGTTTTCGAATTTATCTTAGACACTACGAAGCTCATTTCTATTACTATTATAATCAGGCAACTTATGTAACAATTAGATTCTTAGCTAGCTTTAGAGGAATTCAAGTACATGAGTACGTTGACGGTATCCCAGGACGAGCTTTACGACGTCCGTATACGGTGAAATACGGGCCGTATACGACGGTAAATCGCCGTATTTGGCCGTATTACATGGCTCCGTATTACGATCGTAAATCTCCGTGTCGTAATACGGTGAAATACGATCAAAAACGACCGTAAAGCGCCGTATTTCGCCGTATACGGCACGGAGATTTACGATCGTAATACGGAGCCATGTAATACGGCCAAATACGGCGATTTACCGTCGTATACGACCGTGTATGTTCGACCTGGGTATATATAAAAAAACATACTTTCTAGCATTTAGTTGCTGTTTTTAATTTAGATATCATTATTAGCATCAGAATACTTATTTCCACTAGGATCGTAACGTTCGAAAGGACAGGAAAAATTAGATCACCAAATCAAAACAGCATTTTGAACTTAATGATTACAAGTCTTATTGATATTTAGCTAGACTATGTTAATGTTACACACGAAAATAAAATTTTAAAATTCAGCTTTTATTTCTCCTGAAGAAATTAATCTAAATTGACGTTGCAAGAAATATTTTATTCGATATTTTAACTTCAGAGAATAAAAATGCGCTGTAATTATTAAAAACAAATTTTGTTAGCTGATCGAGAATTGAAAAAGAAAATAATCACATGTTCATTTTGTAGGCAGCCAATTGTCAAAACTTTCCGGCCTCGGATTGCGAATTTTTGAAAAAGTAGGAATTCTCATAGGATCAAACATTTTAACCATACAGGAAAAGGCATAGAAAACGAGAAAAATATAGGATGTTGAAAATTTGTTTTTTAGATTCAAATTACATGTTGCCTTAACCTCTTTTTGAATCAAATTAACACGAGTACTAAATTTTTGTCAAGATTTCATTTTGCTTTTTTCTGAAAATAAATGAAATGAGTCACACATAATTAAATGCAATCGAAATATGTTTATTTACATATTAATATATTAATACAAAGTAGTGTGTGTGTGCGGGTAATGCTTCGTATTACCTTTTGACTAACATCCATCTACACGCAAACCGAGTTTTAAACGTTTCAATAATGGCATTTGAGTTTTTTACCGTTTTTTACCTAAGAATTTTTTCCGAAAATATCAATGAAACATCGTTAGATGCAGAATTCTTGTCTCTACAAGATGGTCTATAAAGTTTTGACTTTCGTAGCTAAGAACAATTCGTACTTTTATACCGTTTCAAACTCACTGTACCGCTTATGAGCTCTCATAACGATGTATCGACTTTGTTCGTGTGTACAACGATTAGCTATAAAGAAAATGTTAACACTGATAAAAATCAAATCATTCTGATCATCTTAAGTTTCTCAAAATTTGTGGAGAAAAAACTGTCTTAGCGTTACTAAAACCGCCATGTTTGTTTTTTGTATTTTTTATCTAAGCAAAAATAGTTTAGAGAAAACGTTTTTACCGTTTTAAAGCCCGGTCAAAGCACTAAAAAACTGCCTCTAAAAGTGTTTCATTTGGAGTAACAGTTTTACAAGAAATTGCAGTTTTATTAGAGACCCTGCAGAAAAATGGTCCGTTTAGTGTCACAGCATTTCGCAACCAAAACTCCTCTCTACCGGCTCGAGACTTTATCCAAAAATGGTCATCTTTATGGCATACACATAGCACGACAAGTTACATCAAATGATGTTCGAACGAACTTTCTAACTATCATAGTTTCCCAGATAATTCAAAACAAAAATGTGCTAAAAAGTCAAATCATTGCGCTTGAATAATATTATATATATATGTGCATGTAATAAAGAGTAATAAAAACTTTTGAAAGACAAAGAAGCATTTATAAAGACTATTCTACTTTATTTGAATGTCTTTCACTTAAAATAGTCATGTATTTTTTTTTAATCGGTTTGATAGCGTAAAAAGATATTGTACTTAAATAGATGCCCCTGTAAAACATTCGAAGAATATAATAGAATCACTAAATAACGAATCGATTTGTTTAAAAAACACGAAAATGTTACTTAAAAAAGCTTTTTTTTAGCAATATTCTATTTTTTTCAATTTTTATAGAAAATATAGAACAATTGATTGAAATATAGGAGTAAAAATAGGATTTGTTTTTGAAATATAGGAAATATAAGACGAATCCTAGAGCAGGAGTGAAAACATGATAAAATAGGAATTAAAAAAAAATATATTTAAGAATATTTACTTATTTATTTTCGCCACTTAAGCGCAAACGGTATGAAGTGAAAGAAACAGCGAATAAATATGAAAAATCAATTACATCATTTTTATTTCTAATTCCACTTGTTAAAGCATTTCCCTCAAGAAAATAACGACTTCTGCTTGAATTTACTACATCTTCAAGGATAGTGACTGGTATAGACATCTATCTATCTATCTATACATATATATATATATATATTCGTTCTTTTCCATTTCTCCTTAAGATGTATAATTTTGTTGGGGTAATCCATTTCTGCTGAAATTGGAACAATTTCCCTATCGATTGGTCCTATTGTCCACTGCTGAGAGTATCTTCTGGTGTAGGTGAAGGTGGTAGCATGACATTCAAATCTTTCCAACCATGATCCTTTTCTTGAACTCTGTTGAATCTGAAACAGGTTGTATCGAATAGAGAGCTTTATTGTCTATCAAATAGTGACATTGTCTATGAGTGTCATCTGAAAAAAATACGGTTTACTCGAGAAATATTCATTTTCCTGCTTTCACTGATGCTACAAAACATGCAATTTCAGATCATGTTTTATTTTTCACCTGTCTGGGTGCCTCACCAGTTCTATTATAGATGTAGATTTGTATTCTCTATCGAATAGTACAACTGGGGATGTGGGTGTGGGTTTACTTGTGGATTTGGGTGTATTTATTACTTTTTAATACACACCCACACCCAAAAGCAAATATTGAGACTAGCAACTTGAAGTTGTCTTTTCGTCAAGAGAGCAGCCAGTCTATTTTCAATTGAATACGAAAGAAAATACTCGGATTGTAAATATGAAAGTAAAAGTAGAAAATACAAATGTGCGGTATCAACCGAAAATCAAAGCATTGTTCATGAAAGTAGTGCGATAATCTTATTTTGCTTGTCCCCAGACTGCTCTTCGTAACAGCCACATTCTATAATTTTTTTCTGGTCGTTGAAACTGATCGACGGATACATTTCTGATACAATTGTTGAGTACCACCTCTAGAGCCAGGCGTCATCAGCCAAATGAGAATCGCCGACTTTAATAGCCAGAACAGCAAGTATGGATATAAAAAACCATCAAATAAATATTCAAAAAGGTGAAGAAATGCGTATATAACCCAATAGATCAACCAAAAGGTGTCTTCGTTGGTGCTATTGGATTCCACGCGCAACAGTGATGCGTACACAGGGTAAAAGAGACCAATCACGTAGTTGCAAATAAAATACCTGCCAAATCCAAATAGAAGGCAGACTGCGAGAAGTACACCAAGAGAACCAAGCGTTAGGTTTTCACGTGTTAGTTGTGTCCTATTTTCAGCAAGAGCCAAGTAAGACGAAACAGGGCTGTCGTAGAGTATTGATCTGATTTGGTTCTGGATTTCTAGAATATTAATTCTATAAAATTTAGGGTGTGAGGTGAGGATGGGCTTGCGGACGTGGTGTCTGTATATCACTTCACAGTGCTGTGCAGACTCCCACTCTAAACATATATTTTCTATTTTGATACTCTTACTTCGCATGTTCTTGTCGATAATTCATAGCCGAGTATGATGAATGATCAATCGAACCGTCACATGTCGCTAAAAATCGATCGAAATGCAAACATCTACCGTTTAAGAAAAAAATGCTTTCCCTAGATCTCTGAAAGACCAACTACAGATATTAAAAGTATGTTTATTGGAATCTGCATAAATTTTTACCAAATACCCACTATGTTTTGCTTGGCTTCAAGTAAAAGTAAACATTTTATTTAGAAATTATTTTCCAGTTTGTCGCACCGTCCAAGTAAAGTCGACTTTTTTCGACAAAGAGAAGAAAAGAGAAAAAACCTGAGCAGCTATGTATGTAGTGGTATGACGAGTGAAATGAGTTGACATTTTTTTCTATAATACTTGAGAAGAAAACGTCGATAGGTTTACAACATTGATTGATACACATTTCACTGAACGTGATTCGAACAGCCGCCACCAATATAGTTGTTGGTCTAGAGCAGATTTAGTAACTTGCTCTTACTCAGACTTTTATACTGAAGCTGAGAGTGTAGTTCCCGGAAAATAAAAAATTTGAAAACTTTGCACGCTTTAAAGGTACGTTTTGTCAATAAAAGGCACCTTCATAGTATTTCGTAACTTTTACCTCGAAGAAAGCATTTTCTAATGCAGAAAAGTGTACTTCCGTAATCCGCGGTTCGAACTCAAACAACTGATGGAGAAAAATAAACAAAAAGAATATTACTCGAATCTTGGAGTACCTGATGGTGTGTGTGTGGGTGTGCTTGTGGTGTGGATATAACCCTGCTAATAGCGGACATCGACCCACAAGCGCGCTCACCCACAGCCGCAGTCATTTTCTCACCAAACAGTGTACTCTTTTCGACCACATCGAAAGATGGAACAACGTATCCAGTTTGTTGTTGTGCTTGCATCTGTTCTTGTTGCACTTTAATTTGTTCTTGTACCGGATGAATATTCTCCTGAATAAGTGTGTCACGAATTCCGACTGGAGTGTTGAGGTAGTCGAAGACTAAGTTATCAAGGGTTGCTTGGTGGCTGATTCCTTGCTTACGTAGTATAGACTCGATTTGTAGTCTGGATGCGTCATCATTTCTTATTTCACCATCGGCTAACGGTGTTTTCCCATGGAATTCTTTGGGTTTATGGGCTGTGACAGTTTGAGTACCCTTACGTTGTTTCTCGTTCGCTGCCCACAATGCAGCCATTTTCTCACTGAACGACCTGTCTTTTGGATTCAGTTTCTTGGTTTCATGATACGGTTCGTGTATCGGCAATTTTGTGAGGAATAATTCTTCGTCATCAGAACTGAATAATATGTTTTCAGTAGATTCGCCCTTTTCATAATGGTGCATTAACGTCCATCGAGCGGCCATCTTGCTCTCAAATGATTCCTCGAAAGATATTAGGAGTTGGCGAATGATTTAAGAATTTTAATACTTACTTTCTTTGCCATTTAATGTTCAATAGAATATGTGTCTACAAGAAGTATATCCTTTTCCGTAGAAATAACTTGAGATACACTACCGGCCAAGAGCATCCCTCTTAGATCTAAGCCCCTATATGTGCTGTACTTAGGAAAACTAGTATGCACACAGTTCTCAATCAATGCTGATCAGTGGGACAACCCGCACCACGATTGCGTGAGTTATAAGAAAGTTATAATACACTTTTTTTCAGCATTGTGGATTTTATAACTTTGGAGCAGAAAGACATTATTGCATCGTGATTTATTCCATTTTATAGCTCTTCACTTTGGCTATCCATGGTAAAATTTTCGTTGAAATTCAGTGAGCCCTTGTGAAACTGGAATCATTTTACTGGAAGTATTGATGCATGATATAACCAACCTACGTCATTGCGTACTTCATGATTCAGTGATAGTTTAGCCGATCAACTTAAAACTTGTAGCACACATTCTCCCAAAGCTCATGATAATCCCTAAAAGTTTGGGGTGTACGACCAATTTGATTTCTGATTGAATTCTAGAGAAAAAAGGTCACTTTCACCGCAGTAACAGCACATGAGTACTAAAACACCATCAACGAAAACTAAAACCAATAATTAACACGCCTAGCACCCACATTCCAAAAAGGCCATAAATTCTCCCACAATCAAAATCAGGAACAACGGTAAAAGGCGAACTGATCCTCAACTTCAAATGATGCCACATCATTTGTACATCAAATAACACTCACCGGAACAACTTATCCCCAAACTACTATTATGATACGGTACGTTTCAACTCTACAATATCTATGTCACACCCGATACGCGTTTTCTGGTAGATGGGGCACTTAGATTTACTTAGGGCAGTTCTAAATTCTAGAATGAATACCTCCCAGTCGATACCTTTTTTCTGGGAGGTGGGGACTTATGGGAGTTTAAGGGATTTCTGATTTCTACAATGTTTATGTCCAACCCTATACCCTTTTTCTGGGAGGTAGGGGGACTTAGGGTGACTCGGCCGATTCCCGAATTCTGGAATATGTTTGTCGCAAAATATGTGTTTCCAGGGGCATACGTATTTCAGAATTCAGGTCTCCCCCTATTCCCCATAATCCCCGGTGAAGGAAAAAATGTATATGGTGGGACAGACGCATTCTATAACTCCAAATTCCCCACGTCCGCTTAGTTCCCACCCCCCCTCCCGAGAAAAAGGATATATGGTGGGGCATACACATTCTAGAATGCAGAAATCCCCCTTAATCCCCGCACCTCCGAGGAAAAAGGTATAGGCTGAGGCATACACATTTGAAAACTGAGAAGTACCTCAAGCCATTCTATGTCACCCCACCTCCCACAAAAATGGGATATGGTGGGACGTAGGCATTTCAGGATTCAAAAGTGCCCAAGTTCCGCTATAGTGTGGGCCAGGTAGGGAGAGAGGAATGTGATTTGTATTATGAACTTTTAGATATTGAGAGATTGGGTTGGTTTTGGCAATTCATTTCGTAAACTGTTTCTTTTGGACTGCAAATTTTTTATTAGCCAGAAATTCAGTTTGAAATCAGATGGGGGTGATGGTGTGGGTGTGAGTATAATTTTAGAGAAGATAGACAACCACACCTTCAAGATTTAGAACAAAATGTACCATATTTCAGGAGATTTTTTTTTTCTGTTGGTGTGGGTGGGAGAGTCCGTCTGGTTCAGGAATTTTGGACCCGGACCCAGTGGCATCGTGCATAGGATATTGAATAAAATATCTTAATCAGAATTGCATACTCGAGGTCTCTCAGAACAAGAAGTGTTTTTGTCTAGCATAAAGAGCAGTTAACACGAAAAATATCTACAGCTAATGATGAACAAGATTTAGTTATTGATAACAAAAACAATTCTTTATCGTCCACAATGATCAAAAGAACAAAAAAAATAGTGACAGTGACAATGACAGTGATTATTCTTCGAATGATATTGATAACAGGGCTGATAAACCTCCCGATTTAGCCAGGAGAATCCTGGCTTTTAGACTCTTCTCCTGGTTAAAAAATCGCCTGGTACCAAAAGCTGTGTTTTAAGGTTTACTTCTGGTTTTATATTTTTTTTCATTTTGAAGATTAATGACATTTTGAATCACTAATGTAAGACAAGTCAAGAAAAAGAAAAGAGAGAAACAATGAAGAGAAGTATCACTATTTGATGAATGAAGTCATTAATAAAAAATGCTGGTTTCATTGATGTATCTAAACTAAAATTACTACGTTCATAAAATAATCCTATTCTAAGAACTTATATACTGTAGATAAAGAAACTTCGGAAATTTATCGAATTTTTTGTAGGGAAATAGAGAGGATCGGTGAAGTATCAAATTCATTAGACGAAAATCTTGTATCATAACCTTTACTACTGTGTAAGAAAAACGTGTCATATTGAACCTTTTCTCAGTACCTTTTTCAGAACCTTTTTAAAGTTCTAGCCAAAAAGTCTTGAACCTAAAAAAAAGGTTCTGAAAACGGTACCCATATCTAGAACCTTAAAGGTTCCTATATGTCATACTTGAAACTTGAATTTAACTGAAATTTCAACTTTCAACTTACAACTTTCAGTTTTCAAGCTTCAAGTTTCAATCTCACTGAATGCGATTTTAGGTACGCTATATCTCAAGAAGAATTCATTCAACGCTGCTAAAATTTTCCATGGATTTATAAACCAGTACGATCTACCTACTCAAGAAATCTCAACTCGAAAGACTGAATTCTTGATCATCTATCGATCGCAACAACGCAGGAAAAAACACTTTTCCTCTAATATTTGACAGCTGATATCTCTGCCTAAAAGACATTACATGGCTGAAATTTGTTTCTGAAACACCTTTTGACGAGACATTCATATATTGGCAGCTCCAGCTTATCATAGCGAAATTTTCAGTCGCGATACGTTAGGGGAAAATCAATTTTTTTTTAAAACCTCGACTTTAATAGATGACATTCTAGATTAGGGGCACTTGAATTTCATCCCGAGCTCTTGCCTGAAAAATCACACATGTATTTTGCATATGCACATTCAGTTCCACTGAAACTATCACGAAGATGTTTGCAGCAACTACTTCTAAATCACAAAGCTCACACTTTGAGCCACCCTCTTACACAAATTTCAACCCACAGGATCACCCAGAATGTGGATGCCGAGAAGGAACGAAACCCTCGTCTACACACACACACACACACACAATATATCTCAAATATGGGTGCGAAGATAGGCGGAAACCCTCGTCTTTATACGCACATGCATCTCTCATTCTCGATTTTTTATTGTAAGGTTTAACGCTCTGAAGGGATAGTCTTGGGAAATTTAAAAGGTTAATTTTAAAAATTCTGAAAGTAGGTCGTGACTATGTGAAGCAAGACACGGGGGAAATCACGGTTCACTATTTACACGGAATGAAAATCAAATAGAATACCATAACAACGGATGGAATACCACAAGCACATGTGGTTTCTGTCATTGTGGAGTGGCGATCGGAAGACTGATCTTTCTATTCAATAGGATTATGATTGGTTACGATCTTATCTCTGTATGTTTTTCAGTGTACGCTTGCAGATAGGCTACATCTGAGTGCAAAATGGAAGGTGCTACTTTATGGGTGTTTTGGAAAGTCTGGTATTGGGCCATAAACTCAGTGTGAGTTATTCGAAAAAGCAGTAAATTGGTAAAAACACTAACGTCATCGTGCTTTGTGCAGAAATAACTACACTTAAAAGGTTTTTTTTGCGCTGAATAAGGCTATTATCATCACAAAACTGTGCTTAAGCAGGCAAATATTTGTCTCGAATTGATTTGACTATAATTATGTCGGATTTATGATGAAATCTAATGGACCAATAGCACCATTTTATTTCTCATCTGGAACTTCACTCAGTAGATGTCGTTTAAGACTTCTAGGGGCTATTTCTGCCTGTGAATGTGAAATACAAGATCATTTTTTGTCGTCGCTCAGCCCAAAAAACGAATTTAACTGAAACGAATTTCAATAAGTACCAAGGTATTTATGAAGTGAAATTGTTGATTTGAGTTTCTTTTTTTAGGCAAGATAACTCGGGATGAAATATAAATGTCGCGAATCAAGAACATCAATTCGCAAAATCGGCTTTCGCCCAAAGTGCCGCGGCCCAATATTTTGCTAAAATAAGCTGAAACTATCAATATACCAATGTGCCGTCAAGAAGTGTTTTAGAAACAAATTTCGGACCTGTAGTGTTTTCCAGTCAGGAGATATGAACTGCCAATATTAGCAAAAAAGTGATTTTTTTTCTCCAATGGTGCGATCCATAAAATGCCAAGAATGCAATTGTTCGAGCTGAAATCTGTTGTGTGTAGACCTTATTGGTATATAAATCCATAGAAAATTGCAGCTAGATTGAATGAATCCTTCTTCAGATATAGCGCACCCAAAGTCGTATTTTCTCACATTGAACTTTGAAAGTTGAAAGTTGAAAACTGAAACTTGAAACTTGAAACTTGAAACTTGAAACTTGAAGAGGAAGTTTTCAATTAAATTCAAGTTTCAAGTATGACACTACTGGAAAAGACAGACTTTAAGTACAAAAAGTAACCCCCCCCCCCTCCTATAATAGAAGCCCTCCCCCTATTAGAAGCTTGAGGGTGTGAGAGTGGGTGAGAGTGTGGATGAGTTCAGTGAGATGCTGTGATCGTGATCTTAACCTTTCTCATGAGTCTCAATTCAATTCGAAAATAAATAGATCTATGCTTCAACGAAAACAAACAAATCTGCTAGTCTGAACTCTTGCTTTTCAGCAATTGATGTTATTCGAAAATTTCCGTTTAAAAACTAAATACTATGGAAGCTTAAATTCAAAATTAATTAATTAAGTAAATGCAAGATTAAATTGTTCCATCCGCACGTTTTCTGTTCATTCATTGAAATATTAAAGCACTCTTCAGAACTCCGCATTTACAACAAAAACGCTAGAAAAAAAAGTATAATAGCGAAACAATTTTTATCATATCTGCAAGATTATAATAAACGACACTAAAACTAAAATGTCTTCAATAATATTTCACAGAAAAGAAAAAAAATTTCTATTAAAAGAAACTTTAAAATGATTTTTTCTTTACTGGATTCCATATCCCATATTGTGTGTTTAATTAATTGATTTATCATACTCTGTAAGCAGATTATCGCATACGCTCATATAAATAATTAATCAAATGGATGTATTATTTCATATCCATTTTGATTTGACATCAATCATTATAATTCATATATTTATTTTATCTGACTTGAGGGTGTTGGTGTGGACTATATTTACCCACACCCACACCCTTATTTTCGCCAGCCGTCACTTCTTCATCTTTCATCTGATCATTGACAGGTGACTCGTCAAACAGTTCGTCATCGTTGACTAATAAATCTACTTTAATTGGGCCAATAGAGCCATCATCCATCGAATCAGTTTCATCTGAAGTGTCATCCGTCACCTCGTCATCATTGCATTTTTTATTCGTGTATTCTTTCATCTCTTCACCTTCATCATCAACCTTGTCAATAACAGCAGCTGTCACTTCAGGATAACTGTCGATTGTTTGCAAGAATTCGCAGAATTCTGATACTGCTATTCACCTTTTATACAGTATGCGACATTTTGTGCAAATATAAGCATTCGTTGACAACAAATTCGGAAACAAATGAATAGCAATGAAAAGTCGAATGGATCTTCCTTTCACAGGATGTCGGCTACTAGCTGTTAGACGAACATTATATAGCACGCGCAAACATAATACTTTTTCGACTCCATCTTTTTTAAATGAAATAATGATCGATATAAACTGTCCATTTTCTGATCTATTTTCTCTCTACTTCAAAAATAAATTCTAAGAATCTCTCTCCCAAAAGAATGTATCTTTTTCACATGTCTCTTCCTGTGAAAATAATTCTCTCCAAAGCTCTCTTCACCCGATATCGCCGCTCTGAATCATTCTCTCTCTGAATCTCTCTCTACAGTAGAAATGCATAATCCCAATTACTTTCGCTATTCAGCACTGCATTGAACCCTCGTAGTGTTTCTTCCATTATCCGTAGCATTTTCCAACTTTCCCTAACCAGAGAAAAATTCAATTCACAACCACTACACTCTAAACAATATGTGCATTCACCTCATGCTAAGAAATCGTGACAGTCCCATACTTAATATTTCAATCTGTGCTTCAGATTTTCACATCTATTCGCTTTTCCAAATCACTGTCAAGTCTGTAGTCCCTCAAAATCTCCGAGTGCAGCGAGCTTTTCTTTTCATTTTTAATCATTTTCTACCCTTCAAACAGCTTTACCTGCGCAAATAACATGGCGATGTTATCTTCTAAAATAGTTGACATCTTATGTACCATACTGTTGTATCTATTGGCTTTTCTAATAGAACTAGAACAGTCTGCACCTATGAAATCCCCGAGCTGAAAATATCCTCTTTATACACTTGGAATTCGTTGTGAACCTATGAGCCGGATGGTAAGGTCCGTACTTCTAGTGTCTGAGTTACTGATGTCAAGGAAAGTTCTCAGAATATGATCTTAAACGTGTCAGAATCGTCAATTCTCACCCAGAACAATATGAAATTTAATTTTAGAAAGTGTCCTGATGTAATTTTTGTTTAGGGCCGTTTTAAGTATGAACCGCCCCCCCCCCCTTTAGTAAGAAAATCGAATAAACCAACTTTCTAAGCATATAATTGCCATGTAATGAAGCACATTTTATCCACAATTTCATTTCAAACTACAATTTATATTATTCTCAGGCACCGACAGCAATCCAAACCGAAATTTATATTTGTTTTCAACACATAGACTTACGTATGAATATTTTGTTCATACATTTGCACATCTATAGAGATTGCTGACAAATTTTATACGAAGGTATATCAAGAAATATTGCAAGTTATAGCTCTACTATTGACATATAGTAAATATGAGAAGTAAAATCATCGAACAGTACAGTTTATATTTTATCGAGTGTGGTTTCATCTAAATTATGTTGTTCGAAACGCTTTTTACAAAAATCATATTGATGCAATTTTTTGAGCAAGCGTTTAAGTAGTGGTAAAATTGCTAGTTTGAATAGAAGAAATGCGATAGCACAAAATTCAAGACACATGGTAGAAAAAAGTATATCTTTGAAAATAGCTTCGCCTTTTCGTGTGATCGGTTGTTGAATATTCATAATGAAAAATGAAGTTTCTTTCAATTTGACTTCAACTATATGTTGAATAGTTAAGTAACGAGTATAAGAACCATACTGGTCATAACTCATTTTGTCACTGGTGCCTTCTGCGATAAACCTTGGTATCCAAACACCACTGTAAGTTGTTTGTCCACCTTCATCTAGACTTTCTGTTCGATTGACCGCTTTGATTAGTTCAATGGTGACACGAACGAATTTTCCTAGGGTATCATTTGTATTGGAAAGAATTTGGCAAAAGATCAATGGTTGAGCCGTATAGAATGTATCATTGCTCAGTGTTTTGGGGGCTGTTAGGCAAAGACGAGCACCACCAATGTAACAGTTGCCTGAATATTAGAAAAAAGAAGCGTGATTGTCATTTCATTTGTTATAGTCTGAATGTAGACGAAAGATTGAGTGGGTATCTAAAACGTCTGCCATAGACAGGTATTTCAATAGTTCTTTAACAATTTAAATGGTTTAGGCAAGCTTTTCATCATTTTATAGGACACTGCCTGAAGGTTTAGTTCGTATGACTTTATTCAAGTCCACTTATTAAAAGAAGTACATTCAACTCAAGTATTAATGACAACTCTTTTCAAATATAAAGAAAGTTGTATGGAGTACTCTCGACGAAAGAAGCCAAATGACACATTAAGTTCGACGACTATAGAAATTTGACTACTTAAAGAAATATTTGAATTATAACTTATAAGGTGCCCCCCGAGAACAAAAATTGAGCAAAATTTTTTCACCCCTTGTATTTTTACATGGCTGGATAGAGCTTGACGAGACGATCACAAATATCACCTTTAAAACATTTTTTCAGAAGTTTTGTCCGAAACAATTTCAAAATACTAAAAAACTGACTATTCGCTATTTTTTCAAGAAAAATCAGGTTCTTACTTATTTATAGTAAAGAAAAACTATTGGCACGGACTCATTCGTACTTAACACTAAGAACTCAGTAGATCTATGTAGATTTATAACTATTTCAACCCTTTAGCCACGTTCAATACAGCCGATTCTATATATGAGTCGGCATAATATCACTTTGCTCTTCCAAACCTATCGAGTTTTTCTTTTCTAAACATTTCTTTAACTTTCATAGCTCATTCTAACCGTCAAATCAATGCCAATAAAACTTCGCATGCATTTCGGAAAATATTGTTTCATCGTTTAGAAAATTCATTTTTTCTAAATTGTATGCAGCAGATCGATAAGTTTTCCTTGTTTTTACTGATTGTGGTTCATAAATAGGTTATACTGAAAAATAAGTATGTTATTCAGACTCAGCATCAAAAACTATATCGAGCAGTATGTTTTTTTTATAAAGAATTATTTTTCATCCAAAATTGGACCTGNATAAATACGCCATACTGAAAAATGAGTATTTTATTCAGACCCAGCATCAAAAACTACATCTAGCAGTATATTGTCTATCATAATTTTTATGCTATCGAAATTTTTTTCCTAGTTCATCTCAGTCTCTAAAACTGTCACTTTTAAGCTGAGATCCCGTACAGGTTCAATTTTGGATGAAAAATATTTTTTTATAAAAATTATACTGCTAGATGTAGTTTTTGATGCTGGGTCTGAATAAAATACTCATTTTTCAGTATGGCGTATTTATAACACACAAATTTGTAGAAATAAGGAAAATGTCCCGACCTGTTGCATACCGCTTAGAAAAAATGAATTTTCTAAACGCCGAAACAATATTTTTCGAAACGCATGCAAACTTTTATTGGCATTGATTTGGCGGTTAGAATGAGCTATGAAAGTTGAAGAAATATTTATAAAAAATAAGTTGATAGGTTTGGAAGAGCAAGGTGATATTTTGTCGACTCATATATAGAATCGGCCGTATTGAGCGTGGCTAAAGGGTTGAAATAGTTATAAATCTACATATATCTGTTGAGTTCTTGGTGTTAAGTACGAATGAGTCCGTTTCAATAATTTTTCTTTACTAAAAATGAGTAAAAACTTGATTCCTCGTGAAAAAATAGCGACTCGTCAGTTTTTTAGTATTTTAAACTTTTCTCGGACAAAACTTACTCAAAGAATATTTGAAAGGTGAATATTTGCGATCGTCTCGTCAAGCTCCATCTAGTCATGTAAAATATAACGGATGAAAAGATTTTGCTCGGCGTTTGCCCTGGGTGCAGCTTACATTTTTATTAAATGTAAAAGAAAACAAAAAAAAACATTTAAATCAAGTGGAAATATTTTATACAGTCAAATTTATTTCATGTGAAATAAATTGACAAATGTTCATATAAAATGACAAGCAGCTGCTAATATATATATATATTGACGTCAGCTTCAACTGACGCCAAACATAAGAAAAATATCAGATATCATTTTGATAGTAATCAGCAAACGATAACAGTTGTCGGTATAAATAACAAGAACTTACAATGTTGATAAATATGGATAATATTAAAATAATACAATAAAAAAAAATTTTTTAAATATATATATATATGTTTTTTTTGCTGTTATGTTATTGTTATTGGTATTTTTCAATATAAATACCCATCGCATGAAGTATATCAATAATCGTTTTGTAATCGAAAGAAAATAATTAACTCTTGACATTTCCTCCTTTCAAATAAGTACTCGTTGCTTGCTCTCACAGAAGCCTTTTCTTGAGTGACTAATATTAATTGTAGAAATAGGATGAAAAAATATGCCTGTTTATATGTCTTATGAGAATGCGAACGAAGAATATTATCTTGTGTATACTTTTTTGCTCTCTCAAGGTAATGTCTTTTCTATGATTATCGTGTGCAAACAATACACAAAGATTAAATCGACCAAAATATCAATCACTTCCTCTAGTTGCTCCTTTCTCGACGTATATCATTCGTGCAAAGGGACATCGTAAAAATGAGAATCCTCGAACACGATATGATATATTGATGAATTGAAGACTAGGTGAACTATTGTAATAGGAACTAGACTTCATCAATCGCTACAATTTAGCCCCCCTCTCTCTCTCTATTGGTAGAATATACGTTTTTTCTTTTGTTATTTGTTGGGTGTTTGATTATGATCAAAAAGAAGCATTGAGACTACAAGGAACGGAGCGTGATAAAAGCAGAAATTAATAAATATTTCCTCTGTTCCCTGTCTTCTTATTTTCATTCTATCACACTTTCTTTCATATTCCTGCACAAGTCTAGCTTTTCGAACTAGAACCTAAAACTCTTACTCGTCTATTTATGTTAGATTACGTTTTTCATTCACATGCTTACACGCGGAAATAATTTTAACTTCGCTTCAGGTATGAAATATATATATGCATCGGAAAAGCATAGCATCAAAAGGACTTGACTCGTTCCAAAATGATTTTACATTTGAATTTTCTTTCAAATTAGATTAGGCAAAATTTCAACGTTAGAAAAAATACTATTGAGTTAATGTAGCCACCTCCCTATGGTAAAATATCAAATATTTTCCTTTCTATTTCACTAAAACACTATGGCAATAAGTTTTAAGTTTCGTTTATAAAGTTTTAGAAACAAATACTAATCGTTATTTTACAATGTAGAAGTTGTGCTATCAATATTTTCGCATTTAAAAATAATGTTTAAAAAAAAGAAAATATAAGGTACAACATACTATTATGAATCGACTCTTCACAGAAAATTTTGGAATCAAAATCTTATTTTCTTTTCTTTTCAAAGTATGTCTATTGGTAAGAGAGAAGTATCCACGCGTATTCCACCACATCTTTTTAATATCATGTAAGATGATATTTTTCGAATTTGTTTTTAGTTCTTTCGAAATAGATATATATACAACGATTATTTAATTATCATCCAATCGATTAATTTATAGGGTATTATAGAGATCAACAATAATATATGAGACCGCTTCAGAATGATTGTAGGTATGTGAACCTGTTTATGGCACAATAAAATAAATGTTACAAAAAAAAAATGATTGTAGGTACTACTATAATATAAGCTAGTAACTCTATGATCCATTAATATCTATAACAATCGTTTGAAAGCACTCGTAGAGGAGTAGATCGTATTAGGAATAACAAACTTGACACTTTACAAAGCTTCATCTGCAGGCTAGATTCAATTGCAGAAATCCTGTCTTTAGGCTTAAATATGTAGTAAGTATGTATACATAGGCAGTCTTAATTTCCTTGTTCAAATTGAATCTTATTAATATAAATAGCTAAAATTTCTATGCAAATAAAATAGCACGATTCTTGATATTCATTATTATCTAACGTATGTGATCTATTGTTCTTCTACTGAATACGCAGACATATGTCTGTACGATGCGCAATAATTCATAAATCATACGTACATGATTAGTAATCAGGTTTTTGTTTCGTTGTTATTAACCATTAACATCTAAACATGGAACAAAAATAATAATAATAATAATAACAGTAATAGTAATAGTAATAGTAATAATAATAAAAATAATAGGACAAAGGGGAATAGAAAAGACAAAGAAGAGAAAAATGCATTGGTAACTATTTCTGAGAGCCTCCCCTGATATGAAATCATGCAAATGACTATGCAATGCATATGAATAAACATGTCTGTCATTCGATCAGAGGTCAAATTACTGCATTTAAAAGAACAGATCTTAATATTGCTCGTTGACATTCATCATAAATTATTTCTTCATAGACCTTTTTTCATTCTGTATTTGAGAAAATAAAACTCTTTTCTATTATCTTTCTTTAAACTTTATTGATCGACTCAATCCATCATAGTCATATCTACCATTGTAAATGGTGGTAGTTTTATGTCTGTTTCTAGATTTTTCTTAAATTATTATATATAGAGATACCTGAGACGTGTAAGCTTTTCTATTATACATTTGTACGGATGAATGACATGCGTTGGTACGTATATGATGCTGTTATTCCGTATCTTTCATACCAAAAACAATCGCCTCGACAAAGATAAGAAACACTAAGAAGGCTCTGAAACAACCACTGATACTGTCGTATTGATTGTTTTCTTTTATTGTCTTTGCACTTCTTCATCTTTTTATTATCAACAACATTTAAATAGAAAAATTATGGGTGTTGCTATGGTGATCAGCGCACGATTTGCACCACGTAAGTGATTTCATTTTTATACAAAAGCGAAAAAATAGACGAGTTGCTTCAAAAATTGAACTAATAAAATAAGAAAAAGAAGATAATCATGCTTGAACATGCACACACTGCCCAGAAGTTTTATTTTTCGTAATGTAATGTATATAGGAAGTTCATCAGTTATTTCGATGTTGAACAAACTAAATTTCTTTCTTAATATATATATATATATATATATGATTTGTTGATGATGATGCCCCTAAGATACATCCGATATTAAATCATAACACGCGCATTGACCTTTATTTTATTTCATTATTTATTGGCATTTAGGATGATTTCTTGTTTATATAACTTTTATTAATCAATGCTCTTTTTCTTACTTGTCTTAATTGCATAGTAAATCGTAAATAATTTTCTTTTTCATTGAGAGTATCGTCGTGTAAAAATAAAGAAAAGCAAAATTCTTTTACATGAATACTTTATAATTACAGTCAAAACAAGACTAAGATTTTCCTGATAAGAAAAACAAAAAAAAGAACGATTTGGTTCTTTTGCATTTCATAAGCAATCTCCTTTCAGTAGGAATATATATATATATATCATGAAATATATGTTATTGTTCCGTCTAGGCATCCGAGTAGTCTTAATAATAAGGATTCTTCGAGCAGATTATAAAAAAAGAAATCGATTTATGTAGATGACTAAATCTTCTATGTCGTCTTGCCTGAAATAATGAATAGATGCAACAAAAGAAAAGAAAACAAAAAAACTAAGAAAATTATTTTATATGTATATATTTATGTTTGTTTATGTCCTTTATTAAGATATGATGTTGTTTATAATATGTATTTTGCATGTTTTCAGAGAAGAATTTCATTGATTGTTTGATGTTGGACAGAAACAAGGTCTAATTAAGCATGTCAAATTATCTATCTTTTGCGTGGTATTTCCATTTGTCAGTTACTCTTTAGAAATTTCGTCTTCTGTCAAAGAAAAGAAAGTCAAATGTCAATATTTCATGTGTAGATTAGTAAGTTTCCTTTTTGTTGCATGTCAAGTACATATCACAGTGATGTCGTGTATATCAATATGACAAGTCTCTTGCTAGTATTTTTACATGAAAAAATGTGTCCCTTTTGGATACTTGATTGGCCAGTTGTTTAGCTGTCAATTATGGAAACCACATTTTTAGTATTTCGGATCGGTAGCTAAACGATAGACGAATGATGATATATGAGCATTTTAAAAAGTAACAGTAACAGTTTAAAAATAATGATGATCTATCTATTTATTGATCTATCGATATATATATATATATTAGCTTATTTCATCACCTCGCTTTAACAGTATCAATAAAGTGAAGATAATAAGTATGTGCACAATCATTCTTATGTGACATTTTATAGAATAGCATGCATATATTATATAAATATCTTTACTGACAAGAAAGATTCCCATGACATGACTAGTGTATAATATCATGAGTTTTCTCGCAATTTTTTTCTTTTTCTAACATACACAATCTAGTCTCGACTCTTCCCGTCAATCATAAATCTTTTTAGTGTTGAGAGCGAGCGAGCGAGATAGCAAAACTGAATGAAGAATGTGCGCAGCTAAGAACGACCACGGAAGAGCGAGAAAAATTTTTGCATCTGAAGAGGAAATCTATTTACTATACCATATTCTTTCTATTCGCCAGAAAGATAACAAAGCTAGATTTAGAGAAAGAATTGAAGAGAATCCTCTCCTATGTTCGATACTTCGACATATAGTCTGTCGATTCTGTCATTCTTATTCTTATTGAATACACAACCAGTTTACTTTATTCAACATTCATTATCATCAGAATTATGATCGAGGTTGAGCGTTTTTCCTTTTTTCTTCTTCTTCATTCTTCGCCTTCGTTTTTTTCTCTCAATGTAATATCGTGTACACGAGTAAACAGAGAGAGAGAGAGAGAAACACGCTTTTTTTGTTTGAGACAAAAAAGACTCTCAAAATGTCATTTTTCCATCCCCCCTCTCTCTCTCTCTCTACTCTATGTCTCGAAAAAAGCAAACGGTTTCTTCACGGACGACGACAAGCATAAAAACATGACATTCTACTCTCGCCTTTTCTTAAACGACATCAATGCCCACACCACCCACATTTTCTAAAATCTTCTTTTTTTCTCTTCATTTTCGTACAATGTGTTATGAATAATTGATTACCGACGACTATAACAAATTTCCCTATCTAGAAAAGACGATTATTTTAGATACAGAAGAAAAAAATAAGAAAAAGAACCAGAGAGAATCATAAGAAGAAATGGCACCATCATTATTTTGATCCATAGGAGAAGAGTCGATTAGCTATAACTTATTATTATATAAACATATACGTATATATATATATATATATATATTGTCTAAATTCTTGTTAACAATGATCTCGTACCAATTAGTATCGTAAAATTCATATGGATGATCGACGATGGACGAATATTCTTCGTCCGTCTGCTGTAAGTTCTTATTTATTTTTCTTATTTTTAGTTAGTTTTTATCTGATTCCTATATGTTTGAAGCTTAATTACTATTCGAAAATCTTCAGAGGCTTATATGTGTACGTGTCATCGAACTAATTGGCAATTTATTATGCGAGTAAATCTTTATGTATGCGTATATCTTTTATTAAAAAAGAGGAAAGAAGAAAAGAAAATCTGAAACGATAAAAATATGCATTTGAAAACTTATTAGGAAAGAACACATATTTAGATAGATTTTATGCATTTATTGTAATAAAAACAATCACAATCAATGTTTTTTTTTAAGTGCAAAGTATAGTATTTAGCATCACTCCTAAAAATCAGTTTCAACTGCATGCATACTTATCTCATCAGTAAAAAGCAGAAATGATATAGATACATATTGTCTCTATATAAACATTGACATAGTCATTATTATCAAGAGAAATGAACGAGGCTAATTTGTTCTAGCTGTGTATGATATAGAAACAAAGAACACGAGAGCAAATAATATTGATCTTATCGTTGAGATGAACTCATTATCATGAGAAAAAAGAAAGGTGATAAGATCACTGATTCATTGTTAATGTTATCAGGTTTAAAATTATAATCAGTTTCAGGCGAAAAAAAAAGAAGAAAAGAGCTATTGACAGCAAATTAGAAAATAAGTTTTTGCCTCTGTCTATTGTTTTTTTTTTGTAATAAGATATAAAAATAGGTTATGTTAATCATAAGCAGATGGCCATAGTGTAGATAATCATATGTAATCAGCATGTGCAATAATTTTATGCGAAAAATGATTTTTTTGTTAGTCACTTCAAAAGGGAAAATGCCAAAAACATCAAGTAAGAACATAAAATTCTCAGATGAATGTAATTTTGAAACTTTCCTTTGCCAGCTTTTATCAACTACCAAAAATAAAATAAAATAAAATCATATATTTAGATACCGATTATGACGATGATGGATTAGAAACACTCAAACGTTACAAACCACGTAGTCTTGATGAATTAGCAAGTCGAACAAAATTTAGTAAAAAAGAAATTCAACTTATTTATCAAGGCTTCAAACAAGAATGTCCATCCGGTATGAATAAGTTTTGTTTTTAAATCATTTTTTTGTGATGACAAAAATCTCTGTATTTTATCTTCTTAAAGGTATTGTTAATGAAGAAACATTTAAACATATTTATGGACAATTTTTCCCATTTGCTGATACGTCATCGTATGCACGTCTTGTTTTTGCAACATTTGATTTACGTTCGTCAGGTTGTGTAACATTTGAAGATTTTCTTATTTGTTTATCAACATTATGTCGTGGTTCAATTGAAGATCGACTTCGATGGATATTTACATTGTATGATACGAAAAAATCTGGGAAAATAACTAAAGATGTATGTCATAGACTCATTAAAAATAAAACAATAGCAACATTATTTTGTATTTTAATAGGACTTTCATGTTATTGTTTGTGCAGTTTATGCATTACTTGGAAATGTTGCAAGTCCCTGTTGTGATCTTGAAACGATTCGAGAACATACAACTACTGTCTTTCAAAGATTTGACAAATCACATCAAGGATATATTACAATGGAAGATTTCATGTCGTTTTGTTTGAACGTAAAAAAATACAAAATTAAGATATATACGGATAAAAGAATTGATTCTCTTTTTTTTCTTGTCAATTTTTAGGATACAAATATAATTCAATCAATTGATGTTCTACGAACAATAGTTTGATGATTTATCCATCGTTTTCAATATTCATTCCGTCGTTAATTCGTGCTTTTCTCTTTACTCTCCTTTCTCCATTATTTTGTTTAAACCTTCTAATATCTACGATCGAAAACAAAATTCTTTTCTCTTTTATTGATGTTGTAAATGCAAACATTGAAGAGATTTGTAGTTATTAAACAACAATGACTAATGCAATTTATTAGATGAGTCATAATAATATCATTATTATTATTATTATTATTATTATTTCTATATGACATCGGTGTGGTCGTGTGTATATCTGTATTTGTTTTTCTTTTCTACATCAGTTAAAAATATATACGTCAATTTATTTTGTTTGTTAATAAAAACAATAACTAAAAATGAATTTTTCCTCTGATCAATCATCATCGTCGTCGTCATCAATTTCTATCTATCACAATTCATATTTCTCATTTGAAGACGTTGAATATGTACTTCGACCTTTATTTCAAAGTTATTATGGTCGTGAAGGATTGCATTCGATTATTTCTAGTGTCAATCATACATGGTGTGTTTATGATCGACAAATAAGTCGATATGTTGGCTGTGCGTTAATAGAAACTCATGATACAGATAATGTTCTGTACGTTAAATTATTGGGTGTTAAAAAATCTAGCCAAGGTCAAGGCATTGGTACAAAATTATTGGAGGTAATCAAACGCTGGGCACGAAAACAAAATTATTTTGCTCTTCTTTTACATACACAAATAAATAATGATAAAGCTATTCAATTGTATGAAAAAGTTGGATTTGTAAAGCAATATTATTTAAAAGATTTTTTTCCGTCAAATGGACTTCTTTCACTTTTTCAATTCAGTGAGCCGGATGCATATCAAATGGTTTTATATTTATAATTAAAACTTTCTGTTTTGTAATTTTCTCAATAAAAAAAATTTCATTTGATTACTTGCGATTGATCATGGCCAACAACTCATAGAGACTAATATAATGCAATATAAGAACGTAAGGATTGTATCAATTTTACCGGTAGATGTTAAAAGAAAACCTTCTAGAAATAAAAAACAATGAAATAGAAGTAAAGTCCTTATTATTTCGAGTTCAACGCGATTGAAACTAATGATTTATTTTAATATTAATCTATCAAAAAGATAATGTTTTATTCGGGTCTTTTTCCATCCGTTGTCGAAATCACCTTGAGACTACAAGATGAATCAGAATAATGCACTGAAGCGTAAACAACGTTTGACTATTATGGCTATAACAATCTTTTTCTTTTATTGATGCTTTAAGCTAAACATAAATGGATATCCCAATAGTGCTTTCATTTTATGTAACACCCTTATCGGATTCAATAATTATTCATTCTATGGCCTTAAAAGAATATTTTTTAAAGTTAACATTAAATGTAGAAGTACTTTATCCAACACAAGTTCATGGAGGTCTTTTGCTATGTAAATCAAAACGAAGTAAATTCAAAATATTTAATTATTTTCTGTTTTTAATAAATTTTAAAATCTATATTAGCCGAAGAAAAAGATTTCTAATATGCGTCATGTACCTCCAAATGGATCAATAATTCGTTTAGTTCATTTGACTTATCCATTGTTTCACCAAATGAAATGTACAATTAGTGGACAAACACTACAATCCAATCATATAAGTTCATTACTACATCAATGCTTACCATTTCTACATGCCGCTGGTTATTATTTGACGAATATGTTCTTAGACTATTTATTTTTAACATTTTGTTTTTCTTTAAGATGGAAAGATTCATGTTAATGCGGACAAATCTGTTGTATTAGAAGGTCATATATTCATTTTAAATGCTATTCATTCATTTCTTCTTACTAAAACATCTATAAAAGAACGGTCGAGTAATTCGAATTTATCGGAATCAATTAATGTGTCAAGTAGATATTTGCAAGGGGGAAAAGGCGGATTTCGTACTCCTGGGACTTTCTTCGGATCCCTGGATTTTTTTGGGATCCCCAGAATTTTCACCGTTCTTCTAGCATTATAATGTTTCTTATTATACTGCAACACCCTCATCTTAGTCTTAGAGACTTAGATTAATCGAGGTTTTCATCATGCCAGAGGGTTAGAAATGTGAAATTAAATTATACGAAAAAAAAATTCCACCATCGTCAGAAGACTAGACACGTCATCGGCTTAGATGGATATCAAGTCAACTGGGACAGTAGAGCGGTTTAGTTTCTAATTGTTTTATTGAAGAAGAAAAGCGAAAAATAAATAAAAAAATAACAAAAAAACAACAAAAAAACAACAAAAAACCTAGAAGAAATAACAAAGATGTGTCTTATGATATTAATGTAATGTATCTTGTCTGTAGACTTTCAGTTATCTAGCGGCCCGCCTGTTGCACTCGTTTCTGCCGATCAGCTGATAGATCAGGCTTGTTGTCTGTTAAAAGCCAACAAGCTGTCTGCTTATGAATATATATTTTTTTGTCATCGATTTCGACACAAAATTACGAGTTAGTTAGTGACGGTGAAATCGTATCAGTGACTCTCATTCCATTAAACTGATGTTTACCACTTGATGAAATACCAGGTAAATCATTTTCATCTTCAGACGAGTCATCCCCTGACGTCGATGAAGAATTAACTTTAGTTTCAAGTTCCTTGTCTGATTCATCATTAGAAGAATAGCTTTCACCTTCATCATAAGTCACCTTTTTAAATTTTTTTCAAATTGAGTTCGTACATATGAACTCACTTCATTTAGCTATCATTGTTTTTTTTTCTTTTCTAAAGCGATATTAATATCAAGCTCCGATAGAAGTTTATATGCATCATTAAACGCTTGATGAATAGTCTTTTTAATAGTATCATTTGTAGGAAGACCAATAGTTATATTAGAGGCTGATTTTTTTGAAGCAGCAACTTTTCTGCGTCTTTTATTATGCTTCGGAAACTGTAATGGACAGTCCAGCTGACCAGATTCACTCTGGTTCTCTAAGTCCGTTAAAACGGAGAGCTTACCAGCTCGTTTGAGAAATTGATCAGTTGTAAAATTTACCACTGACGAGAAAGCTCCTGACATTGATCTAGTAAGTCGAAAAGTAGCTTCACATGGTTGTGAACTATAATTCGATATCGATAGAGCAGAGTCAGGCAACTTATGTTGGCACACAAGCAGACAAACTGCAAGCAAACTATGAGCATTAAGCTCAATAGAAAAAAGTGCAGGACCCGTAATGAACAAATTTTTTTTTCAACACGGTATCCTAAAATATCTTTTTCATCGATTATATGCGATCAATAATCGAAGTATTATGTTCTACATATGCGAAAATGACAGAACATAAAAGACGTAAATAAACTCGTGTAGCTTGAGAACCATCGACATCCTCTAGAGCAACCAGTACATCATCGTTCGAAAGCTTGATACAGGCTTTGGAATTTTGCCGGTCTTTTGGCTGAATGTCTGTTTTCACCAATCCATGCATAAGCTTTGATTTAGTTTCATCAATACTTCGATAGAAACGACTTCATTCCCAATCAACATTGTTGCTTTTTTAGAAAGCATGCGATTACGAAGTTTAGTGCACAAATGTGTTGGATCTTGAAAACAGAAAAAGACTTGACGAGTTTGCATGAAAAACCGAGCTGACCAATCTTTCGGCAAGTCAATATCGAGCACATCTTTACGATCACATAGAGAGATATTGACGAATTTTGCGAAAAATCCGGTAGCGAGACGCATCGCAAGCAGGTATCTAGGATCGCAATCAGTTGAAAAAGCAACAATGCGAACATTCGACTGTTTAGACTTTTCGAAAATCCAAATCCATCGGTTAAGAACATCGATAGCTTTAAAGTTATTGCTAATTCCATATGCAGCCAGTAGAAATGGCGATGAATATGGACTGGATGCTATGAGTGGCTGAACTATATGAACATTTAAATAATCTGTTTTATCTTCATTTTCAAACCAATTGTTTAATTCATCAAATGAATCAGTTTGAAAATGACGAGCGACAGGAATACCACGTTCTAATGGGAGTGAAAACCCAGTGAACGTGTTAGTAGCAGCATTATATGTAACTTTTTTAATGACTGCCGTCGCATCTTCAGAACAAACAGCTATATCGTAGCCACAAAATTTCTGATGATCATGAAGTTCATTGTACCGAAATTCACTCTCTTCAATGCGCACACCAGCCTTTCCAAGACTTTCGCTCAATGTAGGCATAGAGGGAATTGCCCCAGGCAAATTCAGTCGTACAAATTCATATACATTTCTTCCACCTAATATGTACAATGACTGAGCAAAATGCATTACAGCTTCACTATATCGATAATTATTTTTATTTTTCACAAGATTACTGAAAATATTTTCAATAAAAGCTATCAGAAAAGAATAGCTATTGTGTGAATCATCGTTTTCATTTAATTGAAAAGATTTTGTTAACTTTTTCAACAAAGAAAAAAAAACATCATTTAAACTAGCTGTCTGTTCCTGGTCTTGGTTCTGATTGTTTACAGCATGAAGCGCTTCAACAAAACGATCAAAATCCAAGCGTAACCCAGGTTTAAGCATAATCGTATCATCATCAAGATGTAGACAAGCTCGTTGTGTTATTTTTTCTAGTTCTTTATACTTTTTCTGAAAAACAGCAAGAATATCGTTTTCAACCAACAGTAACTTATGTACTGTATTGATTGAAAGTACTTCCATCAATTCTTTGAAAATTTCTCCACACGTTTGATTAGCTAGCTCGAAAAATTTCTCACCTTCAAAAGATAGAACATTTTCTGGTAAAGGAAGTGGAGGGAACGTAGGTAGCATTTTGTGAATTTACCTACAAAACAAGATAAGAAACAATAATTTTGCCATCATTTTTTCAATAAAAACTCACTTGTTTGAAAACTGACGAACTAGCGAAACATCAACCTCATATATACAAACGAGGGAAAGAGGAAAAAATAAGAGAAATTCTATTTGCTGTGAGAAGAGAGAAGGAGAGATTTTTTATATCTTCTGAAATGTATTGGTTGAATTTGTTAGAAGACTTTTTCGCTTCCATTATTTTTCAACCGTTGGAAGTTCGTTATTATCCAGGCAATCGTTCGATAAACGATATATAAGAAAAGAAAAGAGAAAATCAACCTTGAGCGACTAAAAAAACATACCTAGAATTTGTGACGTCTGATCATTTAACAGATAAAGTATAATTTTATTCATCATCTTTCACCTTGTAAATTTTATTGAAACCCACTACTGTTTGACCATACTAATGAGCATATCTGAGCGCATTTCGAGTGGCACTGATTAATCGAATTAGAAAGTTAAAAACCTATTTGACAGATGAGATTTCTAATCGATCTACTTTTATTTAAATGAAAAAGATAGTGTCTACATAATTACATAAAATTTATAATATCGATTAGACAAATAAAATAGTAAGAAATTTAGTTATATTTCAAAATTTCACCTAGATAAATATGAATTATTTAAAAACGAAAATCGTAACATGTTTATCTTTTAGTTCGTTGTTTTTTTTGTACACCTTTATTATGTACACCAATTGATCGTTTAGATGATTGAATTGTATCTGCAGTATTACCAATAACAATACTAGAATCTGAAGATTGAGTTATTGCAGTCATTGAAATATATTGAAATCCTTCGTCATCTAAACACTCATGTTCGTCGATTGCATCAAGTTCATCGTTAGCATTAGAGCTATTCTTTTTTTTTGTTCTTCATCATCATGCAACTTTTGGACTTAACATGTTTATAGTAATTACTTAATGAGAATGTTTGATGATTTTTTGTTAGTTGCACTTTAATGCCACATGAACAAGATATAGATGCTTCTTCGTCTGTTCCATTAGAAACAATGAAGAGTTGAAAATCTTCATTTTCGGTTAATGCACCGACTGAAACATTTATTGTTTGACAATATTTGTCAAACCATTCACTCAACATACTGATCATGGAGCTATAATGATTGAGTTTATTAATAGAATCTAAATTAAAAAAAATGTAATTACAATATATCTATTTTATTTCCACATGTGTTTATTTTTATTCTTCAAGTAAAATTATTTCATTTATATTTATTCTTATTTTCAAGTAATAATTAAAATAAAGTAATACTACAACTGAAAATAGAAGTGCTGTTTATCGTGAGGTAAAACCGAACCTGCTGTTGTTAGAAGCTGTTGATGAGAAGATATTGAACCAGCTTGAGATGAATCTTGTGAAAGATCGTGAATAGGCTGACTGTTTTCTGGAGAATTTGATTGTTTATTCCGTTTAAATTTTAATGTAATGTTTTTTTGATGTTCTTCATGCTTTTGATGAAGCAGTTTATAAAGATATCGAATGCTGCCACGACAACCTGGTTTAATCATATAACTAAGATCGTCGGCTTCGAAACAAATTTGTCTTTTTATATCTCTTAATGCTGAACAGGAAAGCGAAAGAATACTAAACACATCTTCTGTGTGTAAAAACGAATATACACTTCGAATACCTTGAACTTCCAATAACTTCGCTTCAGCTGACCCTGCAATTTTTTCAACCACCCTGTAAAAATGGTCGTCCGAAAATGATAGTATATCTGTTGGTAAGATCGAAGTGTCCAATATCAGATTTTGTGACGACATTATTGAATAATAAATTAAAAGTTAAAACGAGTGTACAGTGAATAAAATACAGAGTTTAGGTTCGATCTTTAAGAGTTGGAATTGAAAAATACTTATTTTTGTTACGGCTGCATCGAAAGAACAAGGTAAAAAGATTTGCACTGTGTGTATACTAGCTAGAAGAACGGACATATACTCAAGTAAATTATTAAGCGCACAGTAAATATACTCATTATCTGATTTTTCGTATGTGCACTAGATAGCGCCTCCATACTCTAGTTGAGGATGCATTGCATAGTTTTTTCTCATGATTCAGTACGTTTACTTCAGAGAACTAAGTTTAGAAATACTGAGAGAATGAAATTACATGATGTTTTTTTTTAAGATTTAGTTGTATCTTTGCAGCATCTGATTCATTTGTACAGTATTTTTCTACAACTTTCTTAGTATTCCCAGCATTTTAACCAGATTGCTGGTATTTAAACCGGATCCCCGTGGGATCCCCATGGGATTTCTTGGGATTGGGGATCTTGGGGATCCGCTTTTTCCCCCTTGGATATTTGACTATTAAACTTCAAACTGGCAAATTAATTGAACAAAATGTAGAAAGCATTTTTTTAAATTAAATTTTTATTAATGTCTTTTCTTATTTAATTTTTTCTATTCAAACAATTCCCATGAATGACAAATACAGAATTCATAAAGCTTTTGATCGACAAATACAAACAATGGCTGGAGCATTTTTTTCGAATTATTTTAAAGAATTAAAAATAAAAAGTAAACTTGGCCACGAAGGGGACGTAAGTCTTTTTTTAATTTTTTTTATTGAAATAGTTAAATTAAAATAAAATAACATGCAATCCATAGATCATATTATTACCATGTCGCGGATTAAAAATTCCAGCAAAAGTTTTCGTCTTTTTTATTGTTCCACGTTTCTCAAACGGCGAATTAATCAAAGATAAATCATCGATTGATTTATTTCAAACAACATATGAACAAATGATTTGTCATGCATTACAGAGTATTGACCAACACGGTATAACAAATATTGCAATGCCTATTCTTGAACCCAGTGGTGAGCAGTTGAATTAATATTTATTTTTAATAAAATAAAACTTTTATTTTTCCCCAGTAAAATTTACTGCTGAAAGACGTAATGCTAATGAAATGACTGCTCGTGCGATGATTTGTGCTATTCGACAATATTCTCTAAATTCATCAATTAAATTAAAACGCATTATTATTGTTGATTATGAAGTTCAAATCAAACGAATGAGTAAACGTGTGAAAAAATATCATGCAGCAGTTCAAAAATCATTACCACTTACGAATAATATCGACTTTGATGGAGATGATGGACAATCATTTGCTTACATATATGGTGTACCAAAAATACCCGAAATTGTATCAAGCGAAAGTGAAAGTGAAAATGATAATGATATCGAAGCGGAAGAGGATCCACTTCCTTACAAACATCATACGAAAGTTTAGTTGAAGAATTATTTTGTCAACATTTTATGAAAGAAAATTATTAATGTGTTTAAATTTTGGACCTTCAATTCAATTGATAGGTTTTTAGAAGAAAAGTATCGTTCATGATTAATAAAGACAATACTGAGTGTTGAGAGAATTTTCGATTTTATGACAAAATTATACGTTTGATTTGATAGATGGTTAGATTTGAATAGAAAATAATACACGTAAAAAAGATATGCTTTATCTCATATCCGGAAAATCGTAATCCCTCAAGTATTTGATAGGAATTATTTTTTTTTAGACACGAGTTGCATAGGTCGATAGAAGTGATTCGAAGTAGTATAGAATACTTTTCTAAAGAAAAAGACAATGTAGTATTTTGCTTTGTAAACATCAAGTTCACTACGAATCCCATCAAAATCGAGTTTTTTTAAAATTATAGTGAATGATCATCTATGATCTTTTATTTCCCTGCATGTGCATTAGCATGAGAAAAATTAAAATCCCGTATCCATTAATTGAAGTTTCAATAGAATAATCCTTATTTAAGAAGAATTAATATATTTTTGTGCCATTAAATGAGCATCATAATTCAAAAAACTTAAATCAGATTGAATGCAAGAAATACGAATAAATTGTAGTGAGTATTTTATATACAATAGTGTTTAGCTTCTTAATGCTTGTAAACGTCGTTCCATTTCATCTTCTTCACTATCAACATCAGCTGTAGCAGCAGCTACTCTTTCGTTTTCTTTCACGACTGTTCCACCGGCAACCACACTTGGCAATTGGCCAAGTTTACCTTAAAAAAAATAGCAATTAAAACAGAAAAAAAGTCTTTCTTCTTCTTCTTCTTCTTCTTTTTGTTGCTTACCGGCAAGAACTTCATCTAACACTTTTGCTACTTCTTCGTCAGTTTCTTCTTCAAGATCATCATTATCCAGAGCAGCACCGACCGCTTCATCCATCATTTCACCCATAATACCCATCTGAACGAAAAAACCAAGAAATTGAAACTTTTTCTAATTCACATTTTCAAATTAAATATTATACTTTAATGAATTCTTTTGAAAATTGTGCAGTAATCGCTTGAAGTTGTCCAACTTTCATCAGTTGAGCCATTGAACGAGCGATTTCATTACTTTTTTGCATTATACCAGTTATTTTGACATTTGCTAGAAAAAGAAAAATCCTGTCAGTTAAATCTTTGCTCTACAACAGAACCATAATCAATTACCTAATTGATTTTTAACACCATTATCAATTGTATCAAGATTAGCTTTTGCTGTATATAAACGACTTTTATCATGTTTTATTCTTCAATAGAGAAATCATTGGCCTTTGTCTTAACCTATCAAGTTAAACAACGGCTTACTTAACAATTGTTTTTGCTAATGTACGAAGAGCTTCTTTATTATTACTTGCTGCATGTTTACGAATATCAGTTGAAAGACGTTGAATTTCACGATCAGATTCTTTAGAGAGAGAGAGAGAGGAGAGAGAAAACAGTAGACATTTGAAGTTTGATTAAGTAAACAAAATAATTACGATTAATCTGTCGATCAAGTTGTCGTTTTTCTTGGCGAATTTGTTTACTGATCTCACGAGTCTAGAATTGCAATTAATATTTAGAATAACATTTTACATAGATACTAAATGAACTAACTTGATCTTTAGCTTTCTCATACGGCGTTCGTTTATCGAAGAAATTCATTGGAATCTGTTGCAAGGAAATGAATAATGATAGAATTCTATTTATTCCTTCTTTCTTTTCTTTTAAGTATGTTTGATTTATTATTTTTATTGGTTGAATGAAACCAATCACGTTAAACTAAAAAACTAAAATAAAATACAAATGAGAATTTGTTTTAAGACTATTTTATTTGAAAATACATTAGGAAAAAGTGTATAAATTTATGTTTCAACGTATTAACGTTGATTGTAGCGATTCATTTAAAGTAGCCCAGTTCGTTTGTTGAATTTCTTTTTAACGTACATGATGTTTCGATTAGTCAACGTTTTCAAAAAAATAGAAAAACCAGTCAACAAGATATGGTTTAAAGTTTCTTTGAATCATCTTCACTATCTTATCTTTTTATTTGCTTGCTACAGATTTTTCTGTTCGTCACTCTCATTTCATAAACACTTACGAAAACGATAACTTTTATTATTTAAGATTGTGCCTCGTCACTTATTGTTTTACAAAATACAACTATGTTAGACACAATTCAATCATCATTCCTTCTTCTTCTATTCTTAATTGTTCCCGGCGTTGAAGCCAAAATGACAGCCATAGACGTTATTGCACTATTGATTGGATTAGCAATTCTTCTCTTTGGTATTTGTGCTCTAATTGGTTGTTATGCACGACGACGCAGTGGATAATAGGTTTCTTATTCAAAAACAAACCATTCTGTTTTGGTTAATTTCCTTCTTTTTTTAATAACTTAATACAAAAAATTTTCTATTATGTTAAGCTGTGTTTCTTTTTTTTATTTATTTATTTATATTTTTCATAGACAACAAATGTGAATAAAAAAGAGCTAGTGATTTTTGTATTTGTGATAATTGTAGTATATCATGTCTGTATCACGATCATCGACACGGCAAGTACACACTATTTTGGGTGGTGAAATTCGATATGAAACAGTTGAACTTGTTTTATCAGCAATACCTAATTTTGAATTGAAACAAAAAGGACGTATTCTTCATTTGTTTGCAGAGGTAAGAAACCACAAAGATTGAGTATAAAATGCAAAATACTTTTAGAAAACTGTTGTGATAAATAGATTCGTTTTCAATCATAATATACAAAAAAAAACGATTTTAGTATACATGAAGCATAAGTGTAAGTGATAAGATTTTAGCAAACATGTACTCAAGGGTCTATTCATATAATATGAAGATATATTCATTGAATAGAACAGAAATTTTTACTAGAGTCAATCTACATCGTTTCTTTTTATCAAGAGGATAAATGATAAAATGTAATTTTTCAATCGATCTAACTTTGAAAAACAGTCAAGGTAATATATAAAATCCAAGGAGGTTTATCATACCGTACGAAACTTAAAATAGTTTCATCGAAGTTAAAAAATATGAAAAGAATTTCGTGCATAGTAAAGAAGCTCAAAAAAGATTTCAAATTTAACGACGAAACTAGTCCTTTTTAGGTTTTGAAGAGGAGCTATGAAATTTAAACAAAAAAACAAAAATAGACTCAGTGTCGTGACGTAAATGATTGTGTAGACTACTGTTTGTGTTTTTCAGCGTAGAAATTCTTCGAAAATAATTATATTGATTATTAAAACTTCTGAGTATTCATATAAAAATTGAGCTACGTCATATTTGTAGATTTACAATGCCTTCGTACAAGAAATTCAAGAAGCGCTTGATGAACATCAAAATAATCTCGATAGTTCTCTTGGTCGTACTCAAACAAATGCATCATTGGTAGAACCGTTTGCATTTGAATCACAAATTGATACTGATACATATACAGTTGATCGATCTTCAAAATCAACAGATGAATTCTTAAAACCATCAATAGAATCAGATAATATATCAAATGAAACAGCAGTTTCATCATTAGCTGCATCCAATGAACAAGAAAATGAAATAAAACAATCTGAAATGGATCTTTCTCATCAACAAGAATCAAGTTGGACATCAGTAAAAGATTTGATTCATGTGAAAAGAGAAGCTATAACACCAGTAAAATTATTTACTACTTAATAATGTTATTATTTTTTCTTACCTAACTTATCTTAGCCGAAAACAAAACGACCTTATTCAAAAACTTCATCAAAGTCAAAACAAAAAAAGTTATCTTCAATATCATCTATGCGTCAAATGACATTAACACAACTGTTTGATCCCATGGATTCATCTAGATCAACCACCTCGTCAACTCCTATGAAACAAGAACCAGAAACACCAGGCAATGATACAACTATGTTTATGCCCGAGTCACTTATTGGCTTAGCTCAGCCATCTGAATCAATGTTTGATAATGAAAATGAACAAGTAATATTCATTTTAAACTTTTAATCATCGAGAAAGTCATTATTTCAGAATAACATATCCGATTTATTGGCACCTATGAAAGAAAATATAACATTCACTGTACAATCATTTAAACGTAAATGTATTTCTTCACCAGTTATAAATGATCCTATTTCTGAACAAATAACAACGGATGAAGACGAAAATATTCAAAATGAAGCTCTTATTGAATCTCCTTATACTGGAATTGAAAGTGCAGAATTACTATATGCTTGTCCAATGTGCCGTAATTATTGGCTTGGTTTACCTGAAGACCTTCGTCATAAACAAGGTTTAAAATGTCGTCATCGACAGCGACCAGTGACTCATACACCAGAACATTTTTGGTCATTAGGTATTCCAAATACACAAACCTGTATTCAACGCGGCTATGGTGGTGTTCTTCCACCAGACAAACCAATTGAAAGACCCAGAAGACCAAGACGACAGTATCAAAAAAGATTACAAGAACAGCAACAAAACGATGATGAAGAAGAATAGAAAGTTTATTTATTTTTCTTTCATATTATAATCAGTTTATTTTTCTCATATATATTATTACTATTAGTTTCTTTTTCTTTAGTCGAATTTTTTATAATAAAAGAAAGAATTTTGTGTGAATAGTAGTTCATTTTCTATCGAATTCATTAAACCAACACAAGTTGATTTTACCAGAATTCGACAAAGTGTATCATAGATAAATTGTAAAACATACTTACTCTAGAACAATAAATAATAGATACTGGACAATATTAAATGTTTTTCTTTTCAAGAACATGAATTTCAGGAGTATATCATTGATAGTTAATTTTTTGGAAACATGATTATGCATCAATACAAGATTCTAATCTAAAACAATAAAAATATTCAATCATGATTTTTTTAAATCGTCTATTTTTAAGTCAGAATAATTAATAAGAATTTATCCTTTACGTGAAAGATGCAATGTTATATACTCTGTATATATATATTTTTTTTTCTTTTTTTTTTATTATATAAAATTTAATCCATATAGAAACTCTCTACAATGCATTATTTGTCATTTTGTTTTGTTTATATTACATATTCATTGTGTGCTACATTTCCATTAAAATCATTATCTTCTATTGTATGTAAGAAAGTATAAGCTCGTAAATCTAGAACCACAGGTAGATTTTCTGCCACAATTGAATGATGTACAATAAATGAATGTAGTGTTGTAAAAACTTTTTTTGTACCCTTGAAATCATTTGGAAAGTAAATCAATTTATCAAAAATTTAACGGTTAAACTTACTCTTAAATGATACCCAACAGTATCTTGATCAATTAGATAATGAACAACACACGAACGTTTCATATATTTTGGTACTCGAATTGAGAGAACATAGGTATTGGTTGATGTTACAGATGTGGGTCGTCGAACAAGAAAACTACCTATTGGGCGACACGATAACGCATCTTCTACAGCTTCTCTAATAAAAACATACTTATTATGATGGACACGTCACAACATTCTATTCGGCTTACCTAGTTATATTTTCATGGAGCCATGGAGTATCTTCATCGTGTAGACTTGGTGTTGATGGTAATGGAGATGGGTTTGGAGCAAAACTAAATGATAATTTATTATGTCATTGAAATAACATACGAAGATAATTATTGTTTGTTTATATATTTGAAAGTAACCGTAAAATGATTCCGAAAATAAATTTGGTTATTAAAGATTAAGCTCATTATTAATTTCATTATTGACTAGTGAATTAGGATGCGATTACATAAAAACTCATTATATTTTATTATGCTAATTGTTTTTATCTAATCTTCATCGACGAAATTAATTACATAATATCGTCTCATACCTTTTAAGAGTAATTGATGACGGCCTATTAATTGAGATAATTGAATTTTGAATACTTTTGAAATCATCACTTAATGATGAATCTGTTTCTTCATTACTATCTGCTGGTGTTGTTGTTCCTACTATTGTATGTGTAGATCTTTATATTAAACAAAACACAAAACAGCATAATTTTTTCAATATAATAATCTATCAAACATACTTGCTTTTCATTCGTTGGCAAGTATTGCTACTAGCGAATGTTCGTCTTATTGTTTCAAACATTGATTGTGTAGAATGTATACTTAGCTTATTCTTGTCTGGAAATAGGAGAATAACTTGGAAGATAAACAGTTTACCTTTCGTTCAATAGAGAGACAGAGAGCGAACGACTAAGTAAACGTTCTATGTGATGCAATTGACGATGATCAATGCGCTAGACACCAACAAAAACAGAAAAGAGAATGGAGCGAGAGATGATAGATGTGTGAGAATAATTGATTAGGTTATGGTCAAACAACAACAAAAAAAATGCCTTGTTTGATCTTTCTCCATCTTTGCATTATACAAAAATATCAAATAGCTGATAGTTATCCGTCTTCACCTATAAATGATGGTCATTCTGATAATCGATTAGGAATCTATGTTTTACTGACGACTGACCACTATCAAGTACACAGAAGTGATTGTGTAATCTAACTCTTGAGAAGTCAAAGGGAATTTTTTTTCTTTTTTCCTCTTGTTCGAATGTCGATAGTATATATGTGTTATGTCAGTAACTATTCTATGTATTTCGAAAGATGAATGCAATTGACGCACACTATCAACAATAGATGTGATGTATATTGTGTAGTTGAAAGAGGATTGTATCTCATATAACATTCGATTTTATCAAAGACAATTATAACTTACTTTCGTTTCATTATTGATCTTGACTAACTAACTGTGTCTTATACAGATCAATCCTTTTCTCCTCATGTTTCGTTTATAATTGCATCATACATCAGACCAGAATCGTGCATAGTAAAATAAAACATTATCTTTTTTGATCTCAAGTATCTCAATCATATTTTATTCAATCAAATCGGATACTTGATTAACTAATCAATTTCTTTATTTTTCTTGTCTATTACAATCATAAAAAATGAGACTATATTGTTTTTTTTTCTTTTCAAAGCGTTTTTCTTTTCGTAAAATATTGAGATAATAAATGCATGTATATTAAGGCAAGAAAAGGAACAGTATAATTATATATTAGAAAACCAAACTTATAAGAAGAAAAAAGCAGTCATGATATTTCAGTGTTGATGAAGAATCAAGCGGCTTTGTTAGACCAAACAATCCATAGGGCATGGATAACTCCGGGTACATAACCAAGAATACTTAATATACTGAAAAAGAAAACATAGAAATGATATATTTTTGATTAAAAGTATTGAGGAGACATGGTAAATTACATATTTATTAATAAATGTACTGTGCACCCAACTTGAAGAAAAACAGCAATCGGCGGAAGAAGAATTGCCAAGATTGTTAAAAGACTGTAATAAATTTAAAAAAAGAAACGGAATTTACAGAAGTTAATCAAGTGACTATTCGACATACATAGTTGATAGTAACCCCATTCTTCCAATCAATGAATAGTATAGAAAAGAAAGTTATGTATATCGACGATCTCGTTCCGTTTTTTCTCTCGTAATGGTACAGGCCTTACTTTCTTTTCCTAACGTACTGTAAAATAAAAGAATGCATTAATATTGGTATGCTTTTTCTTCTCAGGCACGTTTTTCTCTTACTGAATCTATAAATGGCATTGCTGCTCGTACTAAATATGCCTAGGATTCTTTCTCTTTCTTGTACACTCTATCCAATCTGCTGCTACGTTATAATAAGTGTAATTTCCATACAATATTATTCTTGATTCGACGTAATGATTATACTAGGCCGAACTATCATATGTATGATCTAGTCGATTGTGATCCGATAATATTATCTAATTTTTTTATTCATTGAGATACATTAGGAAATAAAAATATTATTTGCAGGATTTTTACTCATTTTTGTACATGAATCCATGTACAATATTAGAATATAATCAACATTATTATTATGTCATGTGCAAGGCTAGAGAAAATTAACCAATACATCCTAGGGGTATTTATTTAGCTTTGAAAGTAAACTGTTTAATGTTGATCATGTGAAAAATATATTTATTATAATTCTACATTCGATTATACACTAAAATATGGGCCATCTAGAGACTTCCATTTTGTTTTTGTTTAAGACGTATAGAGATGATATTAACAATAAGCATTTCTTTTCTTTCAATTATAGTTTAAAAAAATGAATTTTGTTATACTATCACATAATACTCCGAAATAATATGAATTTCAATATTATATTAAAGTAAATGATTATTACTAGTTAACAAATTTCATTGAGTGACTACTAATAGTTAATAGTGTGGTGACTAATAGACTAGCAGTACAATAAAGATCACATGAAAATACTTCGATTATAACATCAAGATGATAAGAAAGTTATTATAAACAGATTTACATATACAATTGAGCTAATTTCATCAATGAAAATAAAATGTAGTCATAATGTGGATAAACGGCAGACCTACGATGTCAGCAGGCATACTCACATGGACATTGTATACACATATATTTTAAAATTCATCTATCCACGGCTTATCCAGTAAAATATTTTTGAAGAACAATTTTCTTACGAAAAATGTCATATTTTTCGAAAACAACCGAAAACCATTCAAAGTTTTAAAATTATCAAGATACATTTATTCTAATTTGAAACCAATCAAATAATATATACTGTAATTACATATATATGACTTATTTTTGTTTAATATAAAGCATGAATGAGACAAAAATAATTTTCTAGCATGAATATGACGCTGTGTGCCATGCCTATAATGCTTATTACGTCGATTGAAACAATATGTAAAAATAAATAATTTGATTATTACAAATTGAGTTTTTAAAACACACGCATGAAATACTTGAAATTCTTGAGCAAGAAAGTTATGACGTATGAACAAATCTTGAAGCAAAATTTGAAATATTTTTGAAAAATTTCAGGTGTTTGAGCTTGTTATTGCTTCGTTGAATATTCTTGTTTGCATCCTTAAATTTTTGTTCAAGCACATGTAGCAAAAGTCCTCAAAGAATAAAATAAATATTGAAATAAAAATCTAGTTATCTATCACAAAAATTCCACGGACTAGTTGATATTCATGTAAAGTGGTGGTTTTTGTTTAACATTCAATTTTATCAAAAATGTTCAGAGTCACATCAAACGTTTTTGAATAAAGAGCCAAGAATTTTCAAATAAAATAGTTTTCAACTCTGATATCTATGAACATTTGGTTGTGTTACAACTTGAGACCTCCCAGGAAAATCATTCAGACAGTAAGATCCTATCGGATTTCGACAAGGGTCAAACAGTGAATATACCGAATACCATATGTGTTTCAATAAAACCGACGAAATCTTATGGGATTCGTGGACACGGGTCTACAGTTGGACCCCATAGGATTCGATAAGATCCGTTGTCGAATTCATTCACCTGGGGTGTTTTGTTAAAATTTGAATCATTCAGTTTAAAACAAATGAGAAATAGACACTTGCTATCATACCTATATTTAGCGATAAGACGCATTTTCTCTCGCGTTCTGCTATAGTTTATTTCTATTAATAACGCATCCTTTTCGGATATATGGCCAAAACAAGTGGATCTCAAGATGAGATCCAACTCATAAATGATCATACTGATTTTGGTTATTGGTACAATGAAATGAACAGTGATGATCAATTTGTACGTTACATGACAGAAATTTACAAGAAACGACACCTGAATATTTACATGAACAAACAACAAAATACAAAAATGAATCATCATACACGTTTCAATACCCAATCATCAGCAAATCGACAACAAGTAACACGACAGTTACCACAGCTCATGGACCATCCAATTACATTCGACCATATTCAAGAAATACATTGCCGCCATCACCACCAGAACCAGATATCAAAGACATCTATAACCGAGCGGGCTACACGTTCTAGTCCATCATCAACACCACGACGGTCATTAGAAGAGAGTGAATCAGAAAATCAATCTCAACGATAAATAAAAACATCAAGACCTCATGAAATTACACCATCAGCTCCTCCACAAATATCAACAACAGTTAAAACATTTCATCTACCAACAGCACATCTTAAAAGAGCAGTAGCGAATAACTTACCGTGCTTTTGTATAAAATTTGATAATAATATAACTCAACGTAGTATACCACCAGCCATGAAAGTGGCAAGATGGATTCGTCAAAAAGTCCAACAACAATCATCTGAATCAATAGGAGACTTTTCTATACTGATACCTGTTGACACGGATCGATATAAATTTGGCGTAACATCAAAAAATGATTTCTTATTACTTTGGCACTGTAAGTGGCCAAATGAAATGGATAACATTGATGTTGAAATACAACAACCTCGTTCTCTACCTGATTGTTGCGCACTAGTAGTGCGCTATGCACTAACTGATCTATCCAATGAATTCGTTTATCGAGAAATTACTAAATTAATTAGCTCAGCAAGTTCCTACTCAAAAATCAGCTACCATCGAACCCGATCAACAAATGATTATAGATTTTGTATAGCCGATACAAATGAATATGAAGAAATTTTCAAGATCGGTCGTATAGCAATCGGACATTTACTTCTTCCAATAACTGCATTTCTTCCTGATCTAAAATTGGCTTATTGCTCAAACTGTTGGATGATTGGTCATACTAAACCTGAATGTAAAATGAACCCTCGATGTCGTAAATGCTTAGATAATTGGGAGCTTAATCATCACTGCCAAAAGCCAATATTATGTGCTCAATGTGAAGATCCACATCTATCAACAAGTATCGAATGTTCAGTGGTTTACAATTATCGCATAACATTAAAAGATCAAGTTAAAAGAGCCATTAATGATGGATTAATAAGTCAACCCAGCATCAATCAAAAAAGATAAGCTACTCTTTATGTTGAAGATGGGAGATATGAAACAAAACAAGCATGGGGACGCCAATTAAAATCAACAGACAGGCCACAAATTCAACATAAAAATGAAAATGATCAAGTACGTCAGCTAGTATAGCGAACTAAAGATGTTTTAGATATAATACGTTGAATGGAATTTTTAAAAATTGATATCTTAGAAAGAAGATCTGTTTTCAATAATGAAAGTTTGATTGACTTAGCAAAGATCATTCAACAGCTCATCAATACAACATTAGAAAATAAAAATAAAAAACAACAACTATAAAGCTTAGTGGAACAGCTAGAAGTATTTAAAGAGAAGGTTAGTGAAAAGTTTAATGCTATCACAAATGATTATCAACAACAACAAACACCAACATCTCCGTCTTTACAACCCAACAGTAACAGAATACAAACTAAGTCAACAACTTTCAATAACAACGCGAACTGCGATAGAATGGAACAAGATTCACCAATAAGTAACGTAAATGGATAGTCGTTACATGTAATATTACAGGAACATTGATGCAATTCCTTTTGTTCCCAGCCCTTATTTCATTTTCTTCTTCTTCCCTTGTTGACGTTAAAAGTGAAGTGATTCGAAAAGCCATAGACTGGGGCTTTCCTTTCAAAGTAGTGCAATATGTCAGTTCAATAATGAGTGAATGTTTCTCAGGATATACTCTTAATAGCATTCTTAGTTTATGGGAACCACCAACCAATCATTCTCAATGTCAACGAAATCCACTGAACAGACTTAATTATAATGTACAAGGATGGGGAACCCGAGCACTAGAAGCAGTGGAACTTATTTTTAACTCTGACAGCTCTATAGGAATATTCACGGAAGTAGGAGAGTTATGAAAAGAATTTACCCTGTAGATGTAGAAGGACTAACAGAAAAAATTATAATTATTGAAACTTATTGGCCCCAATGTCAGCAGAGAAACTTAGAAGATTTTACGTCTTACATAACTGAAAAAAATATTCTAACTGGAGACTTTAATGCCTAAGCGCAAGAATGACAATGTCCGGTGACAGATGCTAGAGGTAATCAATTAAAAAAATGGATAGAGAAGAACAATTTGTTGTTTATACCTGGAACGAAGAATTCATCTAAAAGATTAGAGAGATATATTGACCTCACATCTACAAGCATAGGCGACGCTGAAGCCGAAACACTTAACAGAGGATGAACGAGCGATCATTGACCAATAGTTATGAAAAGTGATCGAATCGGATTCCAAACGAATGGAAATTTTCACGTAGTGAATCGGACAGTGTTTCAACTTGTTTTAACATTACTGCAATACTTTTGGATAAGAGAATCAGAAATACAAGATGAAGAAAATTGGTACTCGAACTACACACGTTTCCTTGTAGCTCTAAAAATAGAGTAGCCAAGCGGAGAAGCAGGAATAGATATCGTCCTTCATTACTATCTTATATTGTAGGTATGCTAAAGCAAGTCCGTCGAGTTAGAAATAAGTACTATCGAGAAAGAAAGACAAATTTCGGCGTAAGAAGTAAAAAGAACTAGATTATTATTAAGAACACTAACCAAACAAGTGAAAAGTGACCTGTACAATTATAAATCGGAACGGTGGAACGCCTTCCTATCCACTATTGAGGAATCTCACGATAGAAATGGCAAACATTTTTGGTCGCATTTATCGAAGATCTACAAACCGAAAACATTACCAATCTCGAAATTAAAAGCAGGTTCTATTACGATTGCTGACCAACAAGAAATAACAAATATGCTTTACAGTTATTATAAGGAACAAGCGAATAGCCCTAATATAGATGAAAATGAACAACATGATCAGAAAATTGTAGGTGACTATAACAAAATTATGAATACCTTATCCCAATCATTAGATATCAAGGTCGAAAAATTAATATCATCAGAAATAATAAAAATTATTAAAAAATTAAAAAATTAAAAATCATCGGGTTATGGTCAGATATCTAACTATATAATAAAACTACTCCCGTCAGTATATGTAGATTGCTTAGTTAAATATTTCAATGTTTGGCTAAGCGAAGGTCTGTACCAGGATTTCTGGAAATTAGCAAAGGTAATTACATTGAACAAACTTAATGCCGGTGTACCTCGTCCCGACCAATCTCGCTGTTGGCAACACACTCGAAGGTATTTGAAAAAGTACTTCTGGAAAGAGTAAGCAGTTGAACTGAAGGAGCTCAACTAGTCCCGATTGAACAATCAGGTTTCAGACAGGGAGGTCTGATAGCAACCAGAGTTCTCTCAATTTATCAAGAAATCCAAAACAGCCTAGCAGCAAACATGCCAACGCTTGCCCTGTATGTAGACTACCGTAAAGCGTACGATATGGTTATAGCACGCTGGTCTATTGGTGAAACTGCACGATCTAGGCATGCCCATGGCACTATTGAAAATGACGGCTTCCTGGTTAGAGTATCGACAAGCTAACATCGCATTTGGAGACAAAGTATCCGAAAAGTACAAGATTAATATTGGACTACCACAAGGAAGTAGTTTAAGTCCATTCGTTTTCATAGTCTATCACTGTGATCTAATACAATGTCTCGGTGCTCATTCAGGGGACTTGTTTGCTGACGGCCTCAGCGTACTCATAAAAGTACCAATTACGAAATCTCTAGCCATAATCGAAAGCTATCTGGAAAAAGAGGGCGCAGAAATCTGCAGAAAAATAGCAGCTTACGCAAAGAAATGGAAACAGCCAATCAACGTACAGAAAACAGTAGCTCAGATTTTCTACAAACAGATCAAGCGACCTGAAATAAAGATACATATGGAGGGATATCAACTAGAAATAGTTAACACATTCAAATGTTTAGGATTTACGTGGACAAGCAAAATGTCATTGAAACCTACAATCGACCTATGTCTAGAAAAAGTGGAGAAGGCCTTAGTCAAACTGAAGTGGTTGAATAAAGGTAGAACAATATCGGTTCACGTTTTGAGAAAATGTTGTTTTTGTCTGTCTTTTCATACTTTGCGTGGATTTTCCCCATCTATCTATTTCTCCCGAAAAAAGAACAGAAAGAATCACTCAATAGTAAATTCAGAGTTGCAATTAGAATAGTTCATAGATGTCCTTTTATTTCTGCGGAAGATTTATTCACACTAACGAAAGAAAACCACATGAAAGTGTATGTTAAAAGGTATTTAAACAAAAGATTACAAAAAATCTACAAGACAGATCTAGGACGCTCAAGCTTTCGAGAGGATATATTTTATTGGGATGGATTTAAAAAGAGTGAAAAGGATTCGTTAGGACATTTCTTCAGACAAAAAGAGTAAAAAAATGAATTAAGAAACAGGAGACGTTACTGATTGATTGGTTGAATTTTATATAAGAATAAATGATATATCACACCCTACACGACATCATATGAAATTCAACATTATGGAACACGAAAAATAGAATGTTAGGAATTGACCCAGGTATGGCAATTAGAATCACTTACACTTGTTTTTTTCTCCCTTCCGTTTCTATGTAAGCACTCCAGAGTGTAGCATAAATAAACAAAGCATAAGTTTTAAAAAAATGAGAAATACAAAAATTTGACATTGTATAATCGTTGTGCAAAGTTTTTGTTTTTAAAGGTATTTGTTGTTCCTTCTTCTCAGGTCAAACCTGAGAAAATTTGTCTGCAAAAACATTGTTAATTCACCCCACGCTCTCGCTACTAAAATGAAGCTCATGAGTTCTAATGTCAGTAATAGATTCTAGTAGTGTTTGATATTTTTCTGAAGACTTATGCAATATCTATTAGAAAGAAAAGTGAAAATCGGCTAAAATTTTGCAGCAAACATGTAATAAAGTGCAGTTTATCATTATAGATAAATATATCGGTATAATTTATTCGATGTAAAATTCTTTAAATCAATTCGATAGCTTTTGAGATAGCATGTGAAATAGCATTGAAACAGAAAATTGAACATAAAGTATTCTCGCGTTTTAATCAATCTGGATTAGTAACCAATCTTATTTGGATTGCCAAGTTTCATATTCTCTCTCTTCAAAATATTTTGTATTCTTATATAAACTCTCTTGAAAAGAGAAATAAATAGAGTTTTAAGTTTACTGAGTTTTGACTTTTTATTATTCTTACATCTGCAACTTAGATTTTGATATTCTCTTCAAATTGAGGCTATTTTGACATGTAATACTGACTTGTAAGTATTTGCAACTCCAATAATAAATGATAAAAATAATCAGATGAAAAAACTACTGAAGCTTCACGGAATAATTGCTTCGTTGCTCGAAGCAAATGCACCATATGGTACGACATTTTGATGAATGACTATAGTGCGAAACATCCTGGTATATACGCGGGAAGAGTGCACTCATTGTACTGTGCGATCTGGGAAAGAAAAATGCTGACAGATCGAGTTCTACTCAATTGATTTGGATATATCTTTTTTTTAATTTTTACTGGTCTAAGAATCATCATTCACTGCTGAAATTATCAAGTTTTTAGCTCGCTACCTATCGGACGAAAATTCTATTCTTAACTACATTGTAGATCTTTGTAGTGATACTTCTACTGCTCGTCTTGTGTTGTAATTCAATGAAAAATTTCTTTCTTTTTCAGCTCAAAGAGTAGAATAATATCTAAAAACTATCAAGCGAAAATCTTTCCCTTCGAAAAAAATGAGTTTTAATAGAAAAATGTAGAACGAGTTTTTTTTCTAATAATCATGCGCTAATATTGATCGATATATGTAAATAAAGCACTCAAATCCGCTCTGTCGTCTCTGTATTGAGAGTTAGTGCTACAGTTTTTTGTACTTCAATCACGTCTAAAAACACGTATATAGTGCTAATTCAGCAAGACGTCTTGGCATAATATCAAAAATAAAAAGGATACCGCCGGATAAGGAGCCAAATCTGCCACCCCCCTAGATTTCGATATCAATACTCTAGAAAGATAGAGCGTAAAATTCTGCACATGTATATGTATTTTTTATTAATTTTTTTAGAACGAAAAACAAATTTGTCCGGACCTATTAATTTTTGGCAGGTTTACTTTAGAAAAAAAATGATGGTACATAAAATTTTTTCTTTCACGTGTTTAATATAAAAACGAATTGCCTAGAAACATGCTATTTTTCATGCTCTACAAAATGACATAAAAACCATATTAATTGGTCATTTCTTTCTCGGATTGCACAACTCCAAATTTGGAGTTGTGCAATCCGAGAAAGAAATGACCAATTAATATGGTTTTTATGTCATTTTGTAGAGCATGAAAAATAGCATGTTTCTAGGCAATTCGTTTTTATATTAAACACGTGAAAGAAAAAATTTTATGTACCATCATTTTTTTTCTAAAGTAAACCTGCCAAAAATTAATAGGTCCGGACAAATTTTGTTTTTCGTTCTAAAAAAATTAATAAAAAATACATATACATGTGCAGAATTTTACGCTCTATCTTTCTAGAGTATTGATATCGAAATCTAGGGGGGTGGCAGATTTGGCTCCTTATCCAGCGGTATCCTTTGCGATAAGAATGAAACGTTTAATTTTTTAAAGATTGGATAAAGAATGCAGGGGGGAAAGTGATTAATCAAGCTACTTATTGACGTGATAAAGAATAAAAAATAGTGAATAGATATGCAATACGGTCATCATTATCATCAGTGAAAAAGAATCTTATTAAAAAAAGGTCACCGTTGTCGCACTCTACTTAGTACGCTGAATCTTGCCGAAATTCGTTTAGTTGTATATATTCGGAGAATATTTTTTGAATATTTCGTTTGAACATTATTATTTCGAGCCAAAAACCCATCATCGTCGTGTTAACTTAATCAGTACCGTGAATATCCGCCGGATCACGTGGAAGTGTAGCGATTTTTTTTTTATATACATTGAACACCACTCTATCACGCACAACATCTAGTTGGCTAGTATCGTGAAATTCATTTCATTGAATTTTTTTCTGCAAACGGCATAATCAGCTCACTCTTCACTCATATATATTCGTTTGCTGTGCTTTTTCAAAGCGCAGGTATATCAAGCAAATGAGTCAACATTTCGTTACAGAATACTATGTTTAAATGTGTGTTGAGTCATTGCAATACTGATGAAACGAGAAAAAAAATCGTTATTCATTGAACCGAAACGAATGCATAATCGACACATAGAAGTAAAACATACCTTCAATTTCTAGTATTCATTTTATATCCTTACTTTATTTGATCGTTTAGGTAAGATAAAGATTGAAGAATTATTAAAATCATGATTTGGTCTTCATATTCTGTTGTTCTCCTTGAAATATAGTCAATAACTATATTTATGTGTGCACGTACCTTATTTTAGTTTTGTTATTGATTTTTATAAACATTGATACAGCTATGTCATCTTGATAATTATTCTTGTTCCTAGATACCATAGACAAAGTATGTATACATATACATGACTGAAATTTTTACAGTGATTCGTAAACTTAGCTTTCTGCTTATTCTTGGATTGTTTGTATAAAATTAACTTCAATTCGTAGTATCCTTTTTTTCGTTAGATTCGTTTTATATGAACGATATATGCAATGAGTAACAATTTCATTGAGTCTATTAATGATGTAAATTTGTATGAAAAACAAATCTATTCTCTATGATTATTTTTTATTTTTCTTCTCGTTTCATTATGAATGAGTAGAGCTATTTTTAACTGTTTTATTTTTATTTTTATTATTATTATTTTTTGCTTGCATAATGACGTAATCTTTGTTTTAATTCTTATTTCACTTTTTAGATATTTAGCAATTTTGTAACTCCTATTATCGATATTTTTTAAATAAGCTTATCATGGGCGAATTTATTGGTAACATTCTCTTGACAATCTTGGCTATTCTATTTCCGCCTATAGCCGCTCTTATCAAGGTATACTCCATTAAAATTAAACTTTTTGATAAAGAAAATTCTTTTTTCTTCAATTGATTGATTTAGGTTGGTTGCACAATGCACTTTTGGATTAATCTCCTATTGACTCTTCTTGGATGGTTACCTGGTATTATTCATGCTTTATGGCTTATCTGGGCTGGCCCTCCAAGAGTTTAATTATTTGCATATATATGAAGCAAAATAACTAATAAATAACTTCCTTTTTCTAATTTTTGTTTTATTCAATTGCTATTCAAGATTGAAAGAGATTAATGCCCTTTTTTATGTTTATTATCTTCTATATAAATATAAATTCAGCAAATTCATAAAAATAAGACTGCCTATAAATATCGATAGGATGAAGGTGCTGGAAGAGCTTGTTGTGGTTTCTGTGAATAAGGTGAATATTGTGTCTGTTGTGAATAGCGTGATGGCAACTGTTGTTGTTGTGGATAATATTGGTACTGTTGTTGAGGCAATGAAGATAATTGTTGCAAAGCTGATTGCGATTGCATCTGCCGTTGTTGCGGATAATGACGCTCATTGTGAGTAGCTCCATGTCGTTGAATCTCTTGTCGATATTGTCCCGTAGATCGATCTAATTGACGTTCAATTATTTCGCCACGATCACCAACAAAGTAGCCGATTTGCATCTTATCAATGCCACGAGCTGGATCACGTAATGCTTTTTTAGTTTGTCGAATTCCACCTGGTCCTATCCGACGTTCATCATGAGTCTGAACAATGTGTGGTTGACCATCAGGTCCACATTCAATTTGTGTTACATTCATTGAACTTATACCAAATATTTGTGCGTGTGGGTTAGATGAATTTGAACCCATAAATGCTCCAATACCACCTATATCAGGACCATTTCGTAGTAGTTCAGTCATTAATCGACTAGCAAGACCAAATATAGAACCGATCAAATCATCATCACCACCAATACCATTATTCCTATTGACAATAGGTCTATTGAATTGTTGATTAACAATTGCTCCATTATTCGGATTATATGGTTGTAAAGGATAAGACATTTTGTTTTATATAGTACTAGAAAAAAATTGTAAAAGCTTTAATTATTTGAATGTACGTATGACTCGTTTTGTTTGTAAAAAGAAAGAAATAAGAAAGTACAGTTGATTTCATCATTGAACATGAACAATCAAGAATATCCATCAATACTTGTTCGTCATACTTCAATGATTTTTCTCTTTACGTTTCATTACTACACTTTGATTTTTCTTGACTTTTTATTCAATGTCTTTTATTCCATACATAGTCAAGGAGAAAAAAATCTGATTTTATACGGTGTATAATTATTCATATCAAGGTTTTAATATAATGTAACGGACACTTGCAAAATAATTATACGCTTCACCTATTACCTTGAAGAACGTTCAGAGCGCAATAAAGAAAAATCATCGTCTATTCATTTAATTATGAAATAAGACAAATAATTATTACGTTAGACCAAGAGACTGTCTATCGAATAAAAAGTGACTGTAAATAAGAGATAAGATCGGAGCGTGCCAGTAATTCAAAACTACACCACCGCTTCTGTTTTCCTTGAACATACAGCTTTAGATTCTCCTTTTCACGCTGATCAGGAATATCTATTTAGTCTTTTGATTTGACAAAACATTCATGGAGAAAAACGCACGATACTAAGAGGGCCTAAAAATCAGGAAACAAAATGCTTTTCAGCAAACAACGTTTATTTCTCTGATGCTACGCTTTTCGCTCTCACCAATATGATTTTATAATTGCTCATAGAAAAATGAGTCTAGCAACAATATCTAAAGTTTTACCGGATATTACATGTTCAACCTGCCCAACGAGCATTTAGGGTCACTCAGTTTAGTACTAGTTAAGTTTGCAAACCTACCTAGTTATTTTTACTGACAGATAAAGCTTCCATTCGTCCGCCACCCTGAAGATCACTAATCTATCCATAGGAGTGAGCATTCAAAGTTCCACTCCCAGAGGCGCAAAACACCTCTTCAGGTAAATCACAGGTAACATTTCGCATGCTTTTTTTTATACCAAAACTTTCTCAAAAGCATTCCAACCCCATTTCTAATATTAGTCGATGATAATTGAAAACAAGAATCGACATAGAACTTTGGGCTTGTTATTTACCTTCCTTGAGCAACATTTACAATCAGTGTCATACATTCTATCAGCAGAATACCATCTAATTAAGGTAAGTAAAACAAATCACTTTAAAAGATCTTCAGTAGTAAAATCGTGATTTTGGGCGTAAATCAAGCTCGAATTGCAGCGTTTCTTCGCGGAAAGATCTTAGAATATGATTCTCTATCGATCTGGATTTTCGTAGATCTTTCATATTTGTTTCAGGATGCAGAATCGTGGGTTCCGTTATGCTTCTGATTTGCCCCATCAGTATCCTTTGCTTTTCAGTTTTGGATGTGAAGGTTTCCGCTGGCATTCCTGATTTTCCACTCCCTATTCATCTAGGATCATTGTATGTTCCTTAGAGTTTCCTATGACTGGATTCGGGAGAAAGTTAATGGTTCAGGGTAAGGTTTTTTCCGGATGGAATACTACTTCCACGTCCTATTGTTTTCCCTGCAGGATCCGACGAGAAGAGCTAGGAAACCGGTGGGATCACCAGAAAGAAGCCGTTTCCAGACAGGTTGCGGAAGGATCCGAAGAACGGAATCATTGACCTGGGATAATAAGAGCGATGATCCACTGTACATACAAACAATAAAAATTGATTCAACAATGACAGGTCTTATTCCCTCTACTGAAAGGAGAGTCTTACGAAAAGTGAGTTGAATGCGTTCGTTCGTTCAATAGGAAAGTAGATGCATAAACTTAACTAAACTCAAGCAAAATCTGTAGAGATAGGTTTCACCGAAGGTAATTGGGGTCGGGGAACTCTAATCTGGTGTGAGATTTTCAGAATTTATGATCCTCAACTTTTTTAGAGAAAATAGTTTTCCTTGTAAAGTTTGATCAGATGCTGTCGGATTCGAGGGAGTCGAATCGGAGGTCAGATTTTTGAATTTTCGCTGTCTACATTTTTTAGGGAGAGAAAGAGAGTTTTTTAGGAAAAAAATGACTTTGTTTAAAGTTTGACCGAAAGTTTTTGACGCGAAGTCATTCGATTTTAAGTGTAGTTTTTCAAAAACATTTTGTCATCGTTTTGATAAACAAAAAGGGTTGCACAGAATGAATACATGAGATTTTTCAAAAATTAAAGCTAAGTGACCAGGAACTGACGAGTGACTGGTATTTCGACAGCGTTTAGGAGTACCACAACGACGTCATTAGTGGTTATGATCCTAAACAAATAAATAAAGTTGATTCAAATAAGATAGCGGCTGTCGCTGGATCTAATATTAAATGCTTAATAATCTTTCATAGTTCAAGCGAGTTGATAATGCATTAGGAGCTGTTTAGATCATCGTATTTTCGTGATAGGGTATCATTCGATGATGTTGATAGTGGTATATATATATATGGTATGCTTATATTGGATTTTATTACGCATCAGCTATAGGGATCTTGCGGCGAAGTCTATTATTGGTTTGGCAACGGCTATTCGTGATTGGCGTACCAGAGGAGCGCCTGACGAGCGACTAGCTGCTAATCTGGATATATCCTTGTTTCGTTGCGTATGAAAATTTTACTATTTAAGCAAACATGGTTTTGGAGAATGCTGCACTAAGTTCCTTTTCAACAAACAGTTCAACATAGCTACATGCCTGCATTTTATGTATAAACACGAAGTCGTTGAAGGCTTTTTTCGAAGTCTTCAGTTTATACTTGATATGTCAACTTTTATTGTAGCACGAAGAATTTATTCAAACTTAACACATAGAATTCTAGATTAGCGCATCTACGAACGTTCGCAAACTGTGCAAGTACTCAGGAATCTTGTCGTATTCTTCTCAAAATTGTGAGTAATTTTTTTCATATGTAGATGAAACTGAATTAAATTAGTCCCATAACTGTTTTTTTCATCTAATAATTATATAATGAAGCGAAGCTTTCAATCAATCATGCAGTGTTCAAAAGGACCACGTTCACCGCATATATGAAACAATACTAGCCGCTCAGTTAAAAAGCTGTTGTGATTATAAGACAACAGGCCTTGCAAACGTATCGAATAGTTACACGTTGTCTCGATCAGAAAAGTTGAAACAATTTTCGAAAATGGTAAATATCTTCAAGTTCTTCCGAAGAAAGGCCATGAAATAATTGCTCAAGTCGTGTGAAATATTTGAAATTTATATTTGTCGTAATTATCTTAATAAGTTTATTTTTTCCTGATTGCGAGTGGATTTGATTCAAAAGATGTAAATCTTAGATTTATCTATCTGTGAACGTGCACCCGGGAATGAATATATGCATTCTAGACGAAAAACGCGCCGAAGCAAAATGAACCCAGATGGATTTGAACAAAAATAAGGATAAAGCTAACCGAAATCGAGTTAGAAAAGTCAGTTTGATTTGATCTATGATTTACTCGTGCAGATTCATGTTAAATATCTAGTTCATAGATCAATTTGAGTTGTAGCTTTACTAAAATCATGAGTACCTAGTTCGAATTCGAATATAAATGGACACTCAACTGCATGGTATCAATTCGAAAATAAGTGATAGAAATAGATTTAGTTTTAGATGGAATAGGTGTGGGTTGAGGGGGTAAATTGGTAACTGTGGGCGGCGTTACGAGTGAGTGGGTGGGTAGGAGAGGTGCCCGGGGTACTTCAAATGTGGTTGTGGGTGATGGATACTATGGAGGAGTGCTCAAATGAGGGTGTGGGTGAAGAGTATATATGTATTAATATGTCGCATATATCGGAAAGTTGAACTAAAACTAAATCTAGGAATAGATTTAGTTTTAGTTTAACTTGTTCTTTTTCTCCATTTATATTCGAACTCGAATTAGGCAGCTACTCCCTCAAATGGGAGGTAATGAATTAAAAAGACTTTCAAGGGTCTTTTTCTGTTGATTTCGAGGAAGAAGTCTTCGAAATACCTGAAGTTTATAGTAGTCAGGTTGGGATCTGTTTGCGTCTGCTATGGTATAGTGAATGATTTTGAAGCAGTGCGTGAGATTATCGGCATTCGAGAAGCTGACTGGAAATTTACTTTTTTACAGGTACGACTATCCAGGATGACGAGGTGTGGCGGTGCCGGAAAATCTGCGAACGATTTCAGGAAGATCGGAATTTCCGAAATTTTCCCAGTTGGAATCGGTCGGATTTCGTTAGTTCCGTCGCGTGTTCCGTTTATATTCATTTTGATCACGGATCGATTCCTGAATACGGCTTCCACTTTCCGGATAGTCTTCCGGTTCGTTTTCGGTTGTAATGTACTTGGAAATCACCAGAAGTATCGAGAAATGGGGCCATTTCCTTCCGTTTCCGGTCGGTTCCGGAGTCCGGAATCATCGACCTGGATATTCTCTATGATTGAGATCATTTTTTATAATCTAAGAAAACATCTCATCTATAGGTGTATATTACTAAGACAAAATATATGCATTGATCTGTATATATTTTTGAAAATAAGAAAACAAGCTGCATCATACATTCGAAAAAGCCAGCTATCGCTGAAAAAACAAGTTCGACTGTAGCTAAAAGAAAGTCATTATCAACAGGAGTAAAAAATAAATCCCTTGAAAAACAATTAATTGTTTTAAAAATCAAATTAATTTCAATCGCTTCAACAAAAACGATTTCCTTCAATCGGTTCGCCATTTTTTCTGCTATAGCTAATTCTTCTCGCGCGTTTTTTTAAAATTTCCAATGGATTTCTTATGGCTGTTTTTGAAGTTCAATTACTGCAACTAAAAATAATAATCAATATAGATTGAAAAGAGAAAAATATACAACAATGAACCACGACCATCATTTGCTTGTAGTTGAATTCAACGGAAGTTTTCTTCGATTTATTTTAGTTAAAAATTTTATATCAAAGTCATACATATGTTCATAGAACAATTGTTAAAATCAATTGAAGCTTTTCTTCTAAAAAAATGAAATGTCGAATATGATCACATGCATTACGAACTTTGACAACAAAAAATTTTTAAGCAATTTTACAAACTTTATCTGTGCTTAATGTCTTAACTATAATAGCTGCAAATGATTCTTGGTGGAAGATCAACGTTCGTCGATTTTTTAAATTTCTCTATCTTTCATTTTCAATGAGCCCAATTTGCTTTAAATCAATATTTTGTTTTTCATAAATTTTGAAAAATATTGCACGTTTACAATTCCTGCAGAATCTCAATTCATATGATGATAGCGATGAAAATATTGAGTAAACAAAGCTCAGTAATTATTGTGTTCAATTGAAATAATCATAATTTATGTTTATTTATTTAACAATGTATAAAAACATTTGAATTAACATCAAAATTCAGTGAACAATATATTCACGAGTCATAGTTATGTGTAAGGGAGAGAATCAAAGAAAAAATAGCAAAGGTTTCAAAATCGAAACACCTTAGATTTCAATAAAATAACAAAGAAACCCGAACGTCGTTAAGGAATCGCTCTTTCAAGATAATTTAACTTATCTGCATATAAAATGAAGAACTATCAAATTTTTCAATTCAGTCTAATTCACGACTGTACGATTCGAAAAATCAAAACATACTGAAAATATCAGTTCTTGTATTTTATATTGTATCTAATCCGTTGTTTTCATAGATTGACTGAACTTCATTTTTTCGAATCAAAAATTACTCAAACTCTCACAAACGAATACATAAAATTTATATTTATGCAAGAAAATTATACTGATGAAAATTCAATACGTAANTGGTATTACGCTCATTGTTTTTCCTTTTATTTTTAAGCTTGTAAACGAAAGAAAACTGTTATTAATGGTGTCCCTATAGGACCTAGGAAGGTCAAAGGGTAATAAAAACGCAAACAAGTAGAAATTTACCAAACGATAAATATTCTTGTTGGTGAAATTAAAACATTAAATAACGAACTTTCATGAAAAAATGAGTAGGTTAGATTCTTTGATCCTAGATAATAACTTGAAATTTATTCACAAAACAAATAGAAGAACATTCGCCATTTAGATCGAAGTATTCCTGATCTCAAAACTTAGTTGTTCAAAGTAACAACTTGCTAATTCTCAGAGCATCACCATCTTGCGTCATACTAATTTTAGAATTTCTAGCATTGGAAATAGGTAGAAACGGTAAAATATCCTATACTTCAAAAAATAATTGCATTCCAGAGTCAATTTAAAGAGCAACAACTTGTCTTCGTTTCAAAGTATGCAGTGAATGAACCAATTGAAATCTGTGTTATTATAAGTTTAAAACAGAGTTTTCATTTGATTTTCAAAATTACATCGAAAATACTTAATTGTGTTTAATCGTAGAAAAGACACTCACCAGACGCAATCTTCATAAAGTCACTCGATACTTTTTCTATGATGTATGAATTAAATTATATTCGTCTAACACATCACTTTGAGTAATAAACTGTAACTCTAATTTATCATAGAAAAATCACAGGCATTTAATTGTTTCATGAAATTGCTGTGTTTTTTCCTCAGAACCCGAAAAAGAACTGAATAAAATCAATATGCCATCAAAACAGAAAGGCACATACTTAGAATTAGAGAATCACATTTTAACAAACATGATTATTAAAATTCAGGTGACTTATAGCTTCTCGACCTACACAATAGGAACAACAGACAATGGGTAAAATATCAATATCTTTGAATTAGTATGACGATTAGTAACATGAACTACATACGTTTTGCTTCGTCTGTTTACGATAGTCCTAGAGTATTAATGAACAAATCTGAAAGTATTTCATATTTAAAAAAAGTAGATGCATCGTTTTCATGATTGTATTTTAAATCCATTGATTTCAAACTATGAGTAGAGATATATTTTATTTTTCAATTTAGATCACTTCAAGCAAGTTTCATTCCTTTGTAAGCTATGTTCGAATCAAATTCTGCTGAATCAACATCTTGTTTCTTTTTATTCAAATTTTCGTTATAGAAAACAAACAACTAAGCATACTAATTTCAAAATAAAAGTGTTGATTATTTTATAAACAGTAAGCAAGATGAAGATTTTTATCTGATTGTATTATCCATTTTCAAGAAAACTTGACGATCGCGGAAAGCCTACAACATATTCCACATCCGTCGGCCTTGAAGTTAGATAGTGTTACCACCAGTATTTTGTCTCATTTTAACAGCAACGATGTTTACATTCATAAAAGTCAGCATCAATAAGTAAACTATTCGGTTTTATTTGAATGATTGAATATTAAATATTTATTTATTTTTAGACTAAGGAATTTTCAAGATTTAATAAAACTTATGAATTTAATCGTCAACTTTTTAATCATGCCTAAATCAACGCCAAGTCTGACTACATGGAATCGGCTAACTGAGAAATATGATCCGTATTTTACTTTACCCAAACCAAATTCGACGGGAGACATCGGACAAAATTTGTATCATATAGAGATCGAAATGTTACTAAAGCCGTTTCAACGAACATTACGGAAAATTCCGTTCTTGAGATCATCGTGTCACAAATAAAAGTTTTTACAGCAAATGACATATTTGTCGATAAGAAATAGCAACTTTTATTCAATCTTCTGAACAGAGATGGATTACAAAAAACCTACCACGAAAAACTTACAAAACTCTTTCATATTTATTTAGATGAAAGTTTCTTACTTCGTATTCTCTAAATTGAAATTTTAACATTTCTGATCCTAAATATTCAGACTTTTATTTTTGTTTCACTTCATTAGAGTTACATATTGTAATGGACTTTTACGAAAATTATTTCTCTTTAGTCGATAATCAACGCTGCCCATTTTATGTAACCAATGATTGGTTTCTTTCTTTTTTATGAACAAGAATGCATTGTAAAGCTATCCTTTTAGTTTAAAATACTTTTCATTAACTCATAAATCTATGCACATTTATTTATTTTCAGAATCAAATTATTTTCCCATCAAACGAAGATATTCAATATATAATTTTCGTTATTTTCTAGTGAAAAGTATATGTCACTGCCATTGAATAACAAATAATTTTTGTTATATTTCTGAGTGGTACTCATTTATGAAAAAAATCAACTTAAGCGCACGTATCGTACTGCTTTAAACGAGATGCAACAATACGG